>CAHIKZ030005362.1:907500-955000 GCA_903632075.3 Acanthosepion pharaonis
AAGAAAGAAAGAAATAAAGAAAGAAAGAAATAAAGAAAGAAATAAAGAAAGAAAGAAGGCAGTTAATAGAAAATGAACAGAACTGCAAAAAGAAAAAGGGAGACAAAGAAAGAAAGAAAGAAAAAAAGAAAGAAAGAAAGCGAGAAAGGATGATAGAAAGAAAGAAAGAAAGCCAACGAAGAAAAAAAGAAAGAAAAAGAAGCAAACATAACAAAAGAAGAAAAACAAAAGCCTGAGAAAAGAGTAAGAACAAAGAATAAAAAAATACGAACAAAAGAAGGAACAAATAAATAATAATACAATGAAAATTAAGACGACGATAATAAAAGAAAGAAAGAAAAATAGAAAGGAGAACAACAAAATAGAAAAAAAAATGAAAGAAAGAAGGAAAAGAAAAACGAAGAGAAAAGAAGAAATACAACTGATGACAACGAGGGGAATCAGAAAACGATTTTCTGAAATCCTGATAACAGAAAAAGTGAAAGAAACAAAATAAAAGAAAAGAAGGAAAGAATTTAAGAGAGAACAATAATAAAGAGAAAGAAGAAAACAATTTATTGAATGAAGAGAATGAATAACCGTAAGAAAGGCGTGAAGTTGAACGAAATAGAGAAAGAGAAATAAGAAAAATAAACATGGCAGCGAAAGATAGCGTAAAAAGAACGAAAGAGGATAATATTGAAAGAAAAAAAAAGAAAGACAAAATATGAGCATAAAATGAAGAAGCCATAATTATATCCACAGTTGACTAGAAAATAGACACGAGGGAAGAAAATATCCGGAAAAAGGAACAGCGATACAGAAAAAAAAATGGAATAATAAATGACAAAAAAATAATCATAGTAAAGTAATTGGAAGACAACGGAAGGAAACCAAGATAATATTGACTTTATATCTCGTCCGTTTCAGATGTCAAAAAAGGAAATAACATCCCCGAGTAATTTTTATACAGGTATATTTAGAAGAAAAAAAAAATCACCCTAAGTAATGCCTTCAGTAAGCTCGCGTAACTGGAGAGAATAGAAGAGAAAAAAAAAATTCAATTCAACTGATGGCATGTTTTTCAGACAATTATTTAAATTATCTGCATATATATTTGCCTACATTTTCATGGAGTCAGAATATATTTGTCCTGTAACTCATAAAAATAAAATATAAATATTTTTTTATATATATACATGGGAAATCGGACACATGTGTCCGAAGTTAAAAAAGTCCAGGTAAAACAAAAATGCTTAGACGTGAATAGTTTTTTTTTTTTCTTTGTTAATCTCTTTCTCTGTGTATATATACATATATATATATATATATATATATATATATATATATATATATATATATATATATATATATATATATATATATTATAAATTAACTGATTTAAAAGTTTTTTTTCTTTACAGTTCTAACCATGTTTCAAAATTTTTAAACATGGTTAGAACTGTGTAGCGAAAAACCATATTTTAATTCAGTTAATTAAAATACTAATGCTCTGTAAATTTACATTGTGCACTATTTTGTAAATATAAAATATCTATAAGAACACTGGATTATATATCTTACTGTTCTTTTTTTTTTTTTATTATATATATATATATATATATATATATATATATATATATATATATATATATATATATAAAGTACAATGTATGTGTCTGTTTGTGCGTACGTGCTACAACTCTGCTTTCACTGGTCTAATTTCAATGATTCATAGCTCATTCAAAAGCCCGAGAAAAGTTATGCGAAGGGAACAATATTCACTGAACTCAGATACCGAGTTGGCATATTACGCGAGGTTAATAATATATATTAATATATTATACTAGACATTATCGTTGCTTTTATGCTTCAAGGGGAGCAATTATTATTTTCGTTTTGTATCCAAAATTGCTGTCTCCGTTTTATGATATACTAGCTTAAAAGCCACCTACTCGGGCGGCATTTAAACTAGGGAGGAGTAGATGCGATAGCCATCAATAAACTACAGAAGAACTCAGATCTAATTGCTGCATTTAAGTATTAAATTAATGTTTAAGCTAACCTTTTAAAAGTTTAACGATAATTCTTCTGCTGCCACTTAATTAAAAGACGATTTCATGTACGTAGACCCTCAATTTAGGTACAAACTATTATTTTTATTTCATGGGTAACAGAACAGGGGGCATTTTATAAGATAAAATTAATATAGTGCAAAGATGGGAAAATAGAAATTAGAATTAGTTATACATTCAACATTTGAAGAGTTAGAGAAACATAATAGCTATATTATGGAATCTATAGGAATAAATGCGAAATTTGGAGGATAATTATCCAACGAATTTTGCGGTTAAAAAGCTCTACATTTTTAGTAATTTATCCTCTAAAAGTTCAATATCTGTATTATATATAATCTACTTTTAGGGGATATCACACTTCAGATTTCACTTGCTTGCATATTGATTTAAAAAAAAGTATATTTCATTAATTAACTGTCTTGCATTAGTATTTGTTTATTCAAGGATTGTTTTGATTTTCCTATAAAAAAATAGTTCTCTTTTGGAATACTATCATATATAGTACAGAAAAGTGTTTGAATTTTGCATTTTACTTGACCTTCAACAAGTTGGCATCTATTTGTAAAAATTTCTTTAACTATAACACGCCAATTTATGAATGAAATGTTCATTTAAAATTTTTGCTTCAAAGATTTCAAGTAGTGAATATATCTTACTATGCGAAGTGAGAGCGAGCGGGTGTAGACTGATAGTATATAATAAATGTAAGAAGAAAACCTTAATGATCCACTTCGGTTATAATTTCTTGCGTGAATATTTCAATATATTTATATTTTCAGGCCGAAAGTCCGAAGAAATATCGGAGTGAAGAGATGAATATATAGAAATATTCAGGAAATAAATTATAACCGAAATAGATTTTACAGGTTTTCTTCTTGATTTATTATTATTACAATGCTCTGTAATTTACATTGAGCTCCGTCAAAATCAATATTCTCCTTAGAATTATTCCTACTTGTCCCAAATTGATAACATCTATCTATCTATCTATCTATCTATCTATCTATCTATCTATCTATCTATCTCTCTCCCTCTCTCTCTCTATATATATATATATATATATATATATATATATATATATATAATTATATATATGTCCCGGAAGTCCGGTTAATCTCTCTAGAGAATTTTTTTTTTTTTTAAACAGCGACTTCTACTGCATTTACGCATTAATCTTCAAGTAGGGATTGAGTTCTCCGAGCCGCTGACGTATTTTGTATAGAGAAGTTACAATTACCCTTCCTTTCTGCCGTGCGACGACGGCCTAGATTTAAAGTATATGACTGATGTCTAGCCACACTGAAGAGCTGTGATACAACGAAACGTTCTGTCTGTGGATGTCTCCCTCTCACTCTCTCTCTCAATATATATATATATATATATATGAATAAAAAAAACTTTAGATTTCAATTTAAAATTCTCAGTGTCCCTTCTCATTTGAGATCACGCGCAGTCACATCAACGTAAAGATTCCTATAGGCCGATGGAATCCTAAAGGTCGAAATGCATCATACGAAAACTATTTCCCCGTTGTCATAGCTTTTCCTAAAACTGTTCTTGATTACTTTTTTCCATGATGTTCAACCTGTAAAAGGCCTGGGAGCCACTCGAGTTAGAAGGCTACAGAAAAAGTCTCTGTTTATGCGAATATATGGTGAAAATGGCGAGTAACCATAGACATGAAGAGATTAAGATTGTTGTGATGGGGAAGCATATTCTTGGGAGCTGATTGCACAAAGCAGTGTTTCACGGGTAGAAGATGCGCTCACCAATGAAATACGAAGGGAATGACGGTGGTTCACTACAATGTGCGGGGCATGATCGGTCTTTACCGTGAAGGATAGAACTGATGGAATTGAGAAATATAATTCGTTTAAAAACTTTCTATAGAAATCCATATAGAGCAGAGAAAAGCTTGATATATATATATATATATATATATATATATATATATATATATATATATATATAATATGAAGGGAAGAGGTTATATTTGTCCCAATGAGAGAAAAAGTATATACTAAAAAAGAAGAGATAAACTGCAAACGTTTTTGGTTGTACTTTTGGGGTTTTTTGGGTTTTTATTTATTTATTTTTTTAATATATATTGAATTATGAGCGTAATATCTTTTTTTAAAAAATCCTCATTTCAACCAAAAACATGCGGTTTCTCTCTTCTTCTTATATATATATATATATATATATATATATATATATATATATATATATATATATATATATAGACACCCGTTGTTTTCGACGTATGAGTGTCAAGCAGCTAAATTCTTAGATCTAACAGCCAAACTATTCGCACATATCATTTGATTACAATTATGAACGCTTGTGCAAAACGAACCACGCTTTTTGAAAGAGCTGAATACAGAGAACTGATGCAAAATATGTCACCAGATTCCCAAAGGTCCCTCCGCAGGTTTAGAATTCAGAGTTGTCTTCATTTATATTGTTCGCCATCCATGGCTAAAGGACCCAGTCTGTCCTGCTTTTTACCTATAGCTGGGGGTAGAAGTGTTGGATTCATATCTTTCCCAAGTGTATTAGCACGGAAGTGAATTTAATGAACTCGACTTTAAATCGATTCATCAAAATATATTTATTACATAACTGAAATATAAGCTTTCAAAATATTATCTCAGATTTTGCTACAGGTAAATATTTTGCCACAGGAAAAAATACGGTAGAATCTATTTTGAGACACAACTCTTATAACAGATTCTATCATATTCCCCTTCCCATAAGCGATATATAAAGCCAGTTCCGACCCTTGAACTTTTAATTTGTTCAAAACTCAAGCGTCAAAACATTGGAATATAAACGTTTTACAAACTATTCGAAAAGCTAAAAGAGAAAATGGTTAATATAAAATATGTTTTTCTGAAAATCCATATGGATGTAAAACAATTTTAAATATTAAATGTTTTACCAAATCCTATTTTATCTATATAGTAAGTTTTTTACAGACGTTTCTAACAATTTCACATGTTACACACACACACACACACACACACACACACACACACACACACACACACATGTATATAAAGAGTGAGGAGAAAGAAAGAGGGAGAGAAAAAAGGTACAAATTGTTCTTTTGATAATCTTTTTTTTTTTCATGCTTTCTATTTAACGTGTCATATTTCTTGACTGACCAATTGACGGATGAAAAACCTAAATTCGATTTGCAAGGGCTTTCGATTATCGCTTATCGTAACCAGGGAAGATATTTTCACTTACACAAATACACGTATGAACATCTAAAATGCAGACTGTCATAGATTAGATCGTAGAAATATCTTTGCACTTTGTTATAATAATATCTGTGTACATGTGTGAGTTTGTGTGTGTGTGTGTGTGTGTGCGTGTGTGTAATCCATATGTGTATGCGTAATCTAGTCTGCGCGTAAATACGTCTATGTTATTCGCGTTATTCTGCGAGGCAGGTTATTCTCTTTCCAGCTCACTCACTATATAGATTCGGAAATGTGCACAAATCTATCTATCTATCTATCTATCTATCTATCTATCTATCTATCTATCTATCTATCTATCTATCTGTGTACCTAAGTCTCTGTGTCAGTTTCCACCTCTCTTTTTCTCTTTCTCTCTCTCTCTCTCTGTCTCTCTCTCTCTCTCTCTATATATATATATATATATATATATATATATATATATATATAGAGAGAGAGAGACAGAGACAGAGAGAGAAAGAGAAAATATATATATATATATATATATATATATATATATATATATATATTATATTATATTTAGGCAGCAATCCTTCATTTATACATGTTTCATTAAAATCAACATCCAAGGTACTACGATTAAGTTTTTTTATTTAATTTTTCTTGTGTTCGAAAAGTGTTCTCCTTTTTGGACACAAAAGTTGTAGAATCTGTCCAAATGTTCTATATTTCCAAGCGCTTTCGGCTATACGTGTAGCCATTATCAAGGATGTTATTATTTTTTCACTTTAATTGCGTGTGTGTGTGTTTTATGTATATTGTTTAGTGTTAGTGAGATGTTATAATTTTCGGAATAGAGAACATTGTGGTCGTGTTCGTATTTAATATTATTAAGTGTTGGCTTTTTTTTTCTTTTATTTTTTTATTATGTCTTCCATTATTTTTAATCTTTTCTTACATGTGGATGAGGTTATTATGTTTGTATTTTCTACTAATATGTTTTGGATGGTCCCGAAAAGAAAACACATTTTCGACCACAACAAAAATCAAATAAAATCTTAATTGTAGTACCTTGTCTGTTGTTTTAATGAAACATACATGCACACACGTACACACACACACACACACACACACACACACACATATATATATATATATATATATATATATATATATATATATATATATATATATATGTATGTATGTATGTAGACTTCAAGATATGCGTTATAGTTCTGCGTATATATGTGGACCTGTAAAAGAACTCGTTACATGCAACTGGTGCCAAGTGAAACGACATGCAAATGCAGACACAAACGACACGAAGCCTATTGAATATAAAATGCCAGATAAAATACAAGACAAACTCACAAAGAACAAGTAAACGAAGAAAGAATGCGCCATTGATTGATGGATCAAAGAAAGAAATATCTGATTCAGTTTTTCCTCTTGTCTTCATAATATTTCTTCATTTTGTTTAGAATTTGACATTTTTTATTTTACACAACCCGTTGAAGATTTCTTCTCCATTGCTTCGCCTGTAATTTTCGACCCAGTGTCTTGAAGACGGCTGCGGCGTCAATCAAAATGCTCGTTTTGCCTGAGAATGTTGCATTTGTTTACAAAAAGCCAATACTTCGCCATATTGCCTTCTTTCATTTTTATTTTTTTTTTTCATTTCTTTATTCATTTCTTTAGCTAAACTATTTTTCGATTCTGTTTTTTTTTTCTTATCATTCTCGCTTAATTCTATTCATGTGTGTGCTGTGCTATTCCTTCCGTGTTTTTATTTATTGCGTCATAGCTACGATATGTTATAAAGTATGCCACCATTTACCCTCCCACTAATAATATTGGCCCGAGTTTTAACAATACGATAGCAACATTTTATTTTTCAAGTATTTTTCTTTTGTGATATTGCCTAATCTTATATTTGTCTCGCTTAATTACTTCAAGTTACGCCGTAACTGGGTAGATAAATCTTCATACAAGTGGACTCGACCAGTGTGTATTTGTACTGCTGCAGGTGAATAGCCGGAAGAGATACACTGATACAGTGAACAGTGAGAGAGTAAGTGTATGAAGTAACCGCTTTGTAGGAGTCACAGTTGCGAGCTCGTAGACTCAGAAGAAAGTCATACTTCGATACTGACTTTCCCAGACTGTATATATATTATTATTGCTACTAACCGCATTTCTGCATCTACTAACCGTATTACCAATTGTATTCTTGCGTCAATACATTTATTTGTAATATTTCATTCCTGCGTTTGTCATTCATTTGAGACCGGATTTCATTCCGGAATCCACAACACACACACACACACACACACACACACACACACACATATATATATATATATATATATATATATATATATATATATATATATATATATATATTATTATTATTATTATTATTATTATTGCTACTAACCGCATTTCTGGATCTACTAACCGTATTACCAATTGTATTATTACGTCAATACATTTATTTGCTATATTTCATGCCTGCGTTTTTCATTCATTTGATTCTCGGATTTCATCCCAGAATCCACAAAAATAAATAGAGTCCTCAGACTATATATGTGATGTCGCATTTTAAAATTCCTGTACCTTATTTAATCATTTCACCCCAGGAAAGGCCATAAAACCACTAAGAGTGTGACAGAATATAAGAAAAATAAAACATCATTAAAGAGAGAGAAATATAACCGAACAGGAATTAATTAGACAGAAGATATACATTGGCATTACATATTAATGTTTGAAGATCAAAGTTGACTGGAAACCAACAAGCTTGAAGAAATTCCATGAGCGAGAAGTCCAGGAGAAGAAAGGATTAGCATAGAACATACGGTTACATCTAAACATCTGTAAAATAATGATCATTTTCCTCTCATCTAATACTACACTGAATCTAGGCACCTGTTATAGTAATTTACCCACGCACACATGGACTCTCCCAGCTATAAATAGGAGCAGGTACTGCCTTTTGAAGGGTGAAGTTTCCAGCAGACAGTTCAGACAATCGGACCGAATATTCTTGCTGTAACACTCTTGTTTTTATAGTACTGTTTCTGTAAATATATTTGTTTAACTCAATTCCTCTCTTTTGGCTTTATTTCTCTTTTGGCTTTATATATTATATATATATATATATATATATATATATATATATATATATATATATTGTATTTATGCAGCAATCCTTCATTTATACATGTTTCATTAAAAACAACATCCAAGGTACTACGATTAAGTTTTTTTATTTAATTTTTCTTGTGTTTCAGCTCACTCACTATGTAGATTCGGAAATGCGCACAAATCTATCTATCTATCTATCTATCTATCTATCTATCTATCTATCTATCTATCTTATCTGTGTATCTAAGTCTCTGTGTCAGTTTCCACCTCTCTTTCTCTCTTTTTCTCTTTCTCTCTCTCTCTCTCTCTCTCTCTCTCTCTATATATATATATATATATATATATATATATATATATTGTATTTAGGCAGCAATCCTTTATTTATACATGTTTGATTAAAAACAACATCAAGGTACTACGATTAATTTTTTTTTATTTAATTTTTCTTGTGTTCGAAAAGTGTTCTCCTTTTAGGACACAAAAGTTGTAGAATCTGTCCAAATGTTTTATATTTCAAAGCGCTTTCGTCTATACGTGTAGCCATTATCAAGGATGTTTTTATTTTTTCAATTTAATTGTGTGTGACCACAAGAGCACCTTAGAGGAAAGTTCATCAGAACAGTTAGCAGAAAAAAAAATCTTTATAGAAAAGACAAAAGGAAGCGACTTTATATCGGTGAGAAAGTGACTAAAACCGAGATACCAGGTTAGGTCCAATAACACTGCAGATTATTTGTTGTATTTTATCAAAAATCTGTAACTAGATAGGAGAACCAGACCTTATGTGACAGCAATATTCAATGCATATCGTACGAATCGTAGATTTAAAAATGTTTAAGATTGATTGTGATGAGAAAAAAAAAACAAAAAAAAACTGTGTAACTAGAAATTCAGTATAATCTTTCTACTTCGTGTCAGAGAAAATCATTAGCATCCTTTGTGTGAAAAAGACCCTCCAGAGACATAGTCATTTGAATTGGTATTTTTATTTTCAATTGCATATTTTTTGGGGGGGAAGAAGGGAACGAACTCTTGATAAATGGCCCCACATCTTTCTGATCCTTGCAGACGATCAAAGGACAAATGGAAGTATTATGCCACTTGATAATCTTAGTGCTTCATTTCTTGAATATTTGAATGAAATAATTACATAATTCATTTTAAACCAACCAGATAGAAATAATTCTTAATTTTGTGGTTTAGATCTGAGCCTATTTTTCCTGTTTAACTCTTTATGTTCTGCGTTCCTGAACAATTTTAACCCTTCTGCCTGAGCTTCTGATTCAAAATTCGCAAATAATTTGCATGTAATATTTCACAGTAGATATAAAAATAGTTACGAGAGGGCATCTCGAGGCGGAGTAATGCTTAGCAAGCTTGTCACGCTAGAACAATTACGACTATGAATTGCGATTTCGATCTTCATTTGGTGCCCCATACTTTCGGCCTTGTGCCATATTTAAGCTACGCTTGGAAAATCACTATAAATGTAGTTACGGGTGTTTGCCTTACGTTTGCTGGGCATTAAGTCATTTTTCTCTACTACTTTTGAACCGGTGGCTGGGCTTCAGCCATTTTTCTCTACCACTTTTCAACCGGCTGCTGGGCATTCCGTCTTTTTTATCTACCACCGGTAAAGCGGTGGTCAGGGCTCAAAGTGTTAAATTTTGATATTTAGACTGATTCTTTTCAACAGAATGTATTGAAGGAAAGCGATAAGTAAGGAATAATCATCAACCACAAGAAAACAGAAATTCTTTTTGTCAGCACTAGGAAAATTCTAACATGTAGTTTTCAAATTCGATATACCAATATCAAGCAAATAGTAAATTTTATATCTCTGGAGAGTATTTAAACAGAGGATTGAAAGTACGTAAAGCGAAATCAAACGGCATATTGGCCTTCATTGAGATGACCAAAGTTAAAAGAAACAGAAAAATTTCGTTAGAAACAGAGAGAAGATTACTGAGTTGTTATGTAAAGTCAATCCTGTAAGCGATTTAGTGCTGGACAGTCTCCTCGTAGATAAAGATATCGATGCAATTGAAATATGCTTCTACAGGAGGTTAATGATGATATCATGGACTGAACATATGAGCAACGACATGGTTTTACATAAACTGAAAGCAAAAATGACACTTATGCTTAACGTTAGAAAGCGACAACTGACATTTCTAGGGTCTCAACGAGAAAAGGGAGCTTGGAAAATTTAACACTTAACGAGTATTGGTTTAAATACAAAGCTTTGGGAGAGATTCCAAAAGACACAATCTCTTAAGAATTTTACAACAGATAGGACATTTTGGAGAATCATGATCGCTAACGTCCTGAAGAAGACTCATGTATCAAGTCTTCCATAAAACCAGGTTGATTTAATAAATTGTGTGATATTATATGGATTAATGTCATGAAAGTGTTATTTCATGTTGGTTACATTTGACTAGCGACATATTAAACTCTATGTGTTCTTTAATGTCGAATTCTAAATATTTTGAACACAACCCTTTGCTTTCCACGAGAGTAAATGTGTTGTTGGCAATTCTACTATAAGTAGTTATTATTAGTATTTCTATGTACAAACGCATTGATAATATTTTTGCAATAAAAATGTATTTATCGATTCATAGTGTTTTTTTGGGGGGAGGGGGCGGGTGTCAGGGGTTTCACGTTTTCCCCATAGCTGCGACTGTAACAGTTGTATCACCAGCAGTTAGGGTGTACCAGGGAAAAACAGCATTTAAGAATTGTTTCAACGCACCTTGAAAACTCCAATCTCCAAATCAGAGACCTTGCTGCCGGATGTACTTTATCGTCACACTCAGGACTATTCAACATTTCTAATCTTGTACAGAAATTGGTGATTTTAAAAGTTCTTGAGGACGGTCAAATCATGTAAAGAACATAGAACAGTTCTCAAACTGACAAAGGCTAACAGCCAAATAAAGTTGAAACACCGGCTCTCGTAATATTACCGAAGTTAAGGAACGTTGAACCTGGTCAGTAACTAAATGGGTGTCCACTTGAGAATACCACCTGCTGTAATCTTGGATGTGCGGCTGTTAGATTGGATAAAGGCTCCAAATTGTTAATCCGAACAACGAGTTCCAATGACAGTCTTTGTATTCTTTGAGTAAACCTAAACCCCTGTTTAATATGTGATTGTATTTTGAAAATGGGTTTTAACTCAGATTTACGTCATTCTAACAAGAACGGCGTAAACCCGAGAAAAGAGATTCCAGAGTGAGAGAGAGAGAGAGAGCCCTCTGCAAACCGAATATATTTTCTCAGTTTCCAATCCAAACGTAAACAAAGCATTTTCTAAAGAAGTAATTGATTTTTTTTCTTTATTAATCCGAGATATTGTATCAGTTTAAGCGTTATTCTAGCGTGTATTTGGTAGATTGAATCGGTATAAGCACGTCGGATCTAAAATGGTTTCTCCTGTTACTGGCGCAGGTTGGAATACTGTCTGACAGTCTATATTTTTCTTAAATACGATTTCTCGAATATTCAGACCAGATACGAAAATAAATTAATATAATGTTTAATAAATAAACGGAAAGTCTACTCAAATATGAATATCCACTAAAAAATAATGTTTAATATATATATATATATATATATATATATATATATATATATATATATATATATATATATATATATATATATATAAAGAGTAATACTGTTTAATCACCAAACGAATGAATAGCTTTTTGCTTATTTTGAAGAGAGCAGAAAGAAATTTCTTTTGAAATTCCCCATTTTTTCTTCCAAGTGCTTTCCTAATGGCTCACGATCCTCAATTGATTTTCAGAGATTTCTTTTCCAAGAACTTTCACTAGATTTGACGTCCTTTGTGTAGTAAAATTGTTTACAATAAACCTCTATGTTTACTTTATTGGTTTTTTTTATCGTTATTAGTTTGTATTTGAAAATTTGATCAAATGAAATCCGCACACAGAGACACACACATCCATCCATACATACATACATACATGCCTACATACAAATATACATGCGTGTGTGTGTGCGTTCATATGTTTTAAAACATATATATATATATATATATATATATATATATATATATATATATATATATATATATATATATATATATATGTATGTATGTATGTAAACCTTCGTTTTTTTACCAATGAGTGCATCATCTAACGGTAAAAAGATGCTAGTGTTTCAGTTCATATATCGAGTGCTGTGCAACCTGTCAGTATTCAAATCTTTTGGGAAAACTGCAACTGTTTTTGAAAACCGATACTCATCACCAAGTGTGGAATGACTGCTGCGCCGATCATGGAATATTCACCAAAATATATATTCCAGAGGGCACGGAGCTTGCTTGCCACGTTGTAGATACATTGTATTTTGGTTGGGGTACATAAGAATTTTATGGCGATGTTACTACAACTTAATCAACAATTTACCTAAAACCAAATTGAAAGGTATGGGGACGTTGCGAATTATATCATTCTCTGAAATTTTTGCAATGCCAAATTATCAATTCAGAATACTGTTTCTTCCTTTATATATATATATATATATATATATATATATATATATATATATATATATATATATATATATATATATAAGTGAACATTGAAGTCAACAGTCAGAGGCGACAGGTTGTTTTATGCTGGACGCAATTGCTGCACGGCTATCTAAGATTTTGTTTGAAAACCGAAGGTAGCCGAGTAATCCAACCTTTGCTTCTGTTTATAGTGGCCTTGGTTCATGACACCACACAATATGGACCGAAAATATATAAACGTGTGTTTGCGTATGTTTGTGTGTTTGAACGCGTCTCTTTTGTCATTTTTTCGTATGTGTGTTTCGTCGTGCCTCCTCCTATACATACATACATATATATATATATATATATATATATATATATATATATATAATTTTTTTTTCCTTTCATTTCATTGTTGGAAGTGTTACCTGATGATCCTGAGTCCTTTAAAAAGGATTTTGGTGAAATAAATTATTGTAATGTCACCTTAAAATGGTCTGTTTTCATTAAATAAATTTATATATATATATATATATATATATATATATATATATATAATTTATAAATTTACACAATATACCTTAGTTGATACGCGTGATTGACTAGACGCCCTGTTACTTTTTTCTAAATTTTGTTGATATTCTCTTAATATTTTCGAAGTTATATTCACCTTCTGATTTTTTTTTTTACCTTCAGAAAAGGTATGGATACAAACGATTTAGGAGAATGGCACCTTTTATTTCAAAACTTGATGTGAGTTGCTGAATCCTCATACGTAGAAAACATCTAAGAACCGATTATAGTGGTGAAGGAATGTGCTGAACCAATCACACTATTTGTAAATGCAGGAGGCATGCCCAAATACAAATATGAAAAAAGGCAAAGAGAATCGTTCAAACACACAGACATACGCAAAGACACATTTATATATTTTCGATACATAGTGTGTGGTGTCATGGACTCTTTCTCATCAAGGCCACTATAAACAGAAGTAAAGGTTGGATTACTCGGCTACATTCCGTTTTGAGACAAAATCTTAGATAGCCGTGCAGCAATTGCTTCCAGCATGAAACAGCCTGTCGCCTCTGAGTGTTGACTTCAATGTTCACTTTATATATATATATATATATATATATTTGTGTGTGTGTGTGTAAAGTATGAAAGTAGGGTATATTTATGTCTAAATGTGTTCAGTATCAGTGTTAGGCAAGTGTAGATATAATAGTAGGTACTGAGGTCAAAACCGAGTGAGGACAGAAGGATTCGTGCTTGAACGAAATCAATCATTAAATAAACTGATACCACTCGATTTTCATCTAAGTGTCTATCCTTATATATATATATATAGAGAGAGAGAGACATACATATATGTGTGTGCTTGCGTTAACTTTACATACACAGTATGTAAAGTTAACGTGATTTTTTTTTGCGAAAATGAAAAGGCTCAATATCTGACTACTTGTTTATATCTATGCAAACACATGCTAGCTTATCAAATCCGAAGTGCGCGGAGCAAACGTTTTCACTGATGTATTTTTCCTTTCCTTCGGTAATTTTGTACAAGAGAATCCATTTGGAAATCCCAGATCTCGTCCAAAACACTAAGCACCTGTCAACCTTCGTTTCACCTACGCTAGTTCTTTCCTCGTCACGTGTCAGTTGTTATGGTAACAAACTAAGAAGGAATCACATTTCAATATCTATGGCTTTCAGTTCACTTCCTTAGAAGGACGCTGTTTCTCCTGAGGTTTTTACGTGATTTATGTTTTTTTTTTTTGTTTTTTTTTTTATTTACTAAGGGATTCATGTCAATAGCCGATTTGCCTAGCCTTAGGAATTTGCCAAGAAAAATGTATTTTTTTTTATTAATTTCTAGAAACTCTGACACAATATGATAATCGAAGGATATATGGGTCATCGAAAGAATATTTTTCTTTAGAACGTAGGCGATCATGGCTCTCCACAATTTCCTGTGCTATGTAGCGCCTAGTATTTTTTTTTTTTTTTTTGTTTCTCCTAAATATTGTTTCGCCATCCATTTACTAGATATACGTTGTGTTGTTTTTCTCTGTCGCTACTGCACCCAAATTATCCCGTGAGTATCAGATTTTCCAAGCCACCTTTCCTCATAATATGCCCTAGAGATCTCAACTATCTTTTCCTGATGTTAGGTATATGTTTCCTTTTTGTTTCCATTTTTTTCTAAAACTCCGTCGTTGCTCACATATTCGGTTCCTAGTATCCTCCGCGTTTTTCTAGAGCCATATTTCTCTTGCTTCACGTCCCTTTTTCAACTTTGAGGCGATTGTCCAGCATTCAATGGTATATAGGAGGACTGATATCACGTAACTTTTCTGTACTCTTTTCTTTCCTTCTAACGAAGTTTTTTTTTTCATTCGGTTCTTAACATTCTGCTAAGATTTGGAATGCATCATTTGCTATCCCAATGGACCTTCTGTTTTCAGTTTCGTATTTTCCGTTTTTTGTTAGAACTACAAAGAACACAGAATTTTTACAGAAAATCAACAAACGATTCCCAATAAATTAACGGGCCGTCCGAAATATGAAAGTATCACAACTCTCTCTAGTTATCTAATAAAACCGGACTTGTCGGACACATTAATATTGAAGGTAAAACTCAGCTCATTTCCCACCGTGCAACCACTTTCCTACAAACGAATATTCCAAAAGTCAGAAAAAAAAGGCTTTTATGTTTAATTCTCGGAAACTTCGTCCGAGAGTCTTCATAAAAAGCCTTGAGTAATTACCTAAATGTTTCATTTACAATACTATGCGATAAATGCTAACAAGAACGCACCACAGTTCGACATTTAAGTACTCTGTTCCGCCAAGAAGTGGCCTAAGATAGTTTCTTCGCAACATTAGGCTTCTTCTATCTCTAAGCATGTTTGAAATTTTACCATTTCTACGTACCGCAAAGACACAAGTTGCTTTATTACTTCCATCTAACCTCTTGACCTTAAGTATACCTGCTGAGGTTTAAATTTGCCAACCGGTCCATTCTCATATTATCTTCGAAGAAGTATCAAATGTCTATTTCTGATTTAGAAATAGTGTCCCTTCTAACCTCCCGACCTTCAGTATACCTGTTGAGGTTTAAATTTGCCAACCCGTCGATTCTCATACCATCTCTAAGAAATATCAACTGTCTATTTCTGATTTGAAATAGTGTCCCTTCTAACCTCTCGACCTTCATTATACCTGTTGAGGTTTAAATTTGCCAACCCGTCCATTCTCATACTATCTTCAAGAAGTACCAAATTTGAAATAGTGTCCCTTCTTTTCTGTAAAACTTCCTCGTAACTCACTTGTCTATGGCATTCTGTAGGATGACATCTTTGTTGCGTGTAAGTTGTAACTTAATAATTATGAATGTAATTGAAACTTTTTTTGATAACATTTTAATATAATTTTGTCTGCATTGGTAAATGTATAATTCATAAAAAGTATTTTCTGTTTAAAGTTAGTAACTGCTTTTGATGTTGTTCCGATACATTTTCCTTTTTTTTTTTTCATCTATCTAACTGAACCGGATGACTCGTATTTTTATTGCGTATATTCCAGGAAAAAAAAAGACTTAGAGAAACACGAAAAGAAAATCAGTTTCCTATTCTAACGTTAACGTCAAACATTCAAAGAGTTTGATCATGTCAGTTTCACGTGGGCCATGTAAAACCGGTGTGTCTTTGACAGAATATCAATACTTTGTCCTTGGAGAATATCCTAAATTCAGAACAAGTTTCTTTGCCGCACATTAAGAACTTAGATAATAGTAACACTTCAAATGTTACCAAATATAAAATTTGAAATTCTAATATAATTTGGCAAGAAGCTTTCATTAATCACCGAACATTTAACAAAATCATATTGTAATTAAACACCTTGCAACAAAATAGCCATTAAATTTTCACCAGATACGATGAAAGACTTTTTTTTATATATATACATCGTATAAAGGCGCAAACCAAGGGAGATAACACAGTTTCTGTAGCTAAGTCACCACTGCTGCCCCTGGTGACATTAACAGATTTTGCCACCGGAGAGGGTATTAATTATTTGTGTTGACGTGTCAGCCTTTATACTATCAAACGACGTTTCTTGATTTAAATTTTGATTGGGACAATTTCACTCCAGTCCTAAAGTGGAACTCATTCTTCAGATCAATAATTAAAGAGGCTGGAAACATGGTCGGTTCTTTAATTAAAAGAATAAAATTAGACGAAGAATAGATCTTTGCTGCACATCCGGGCTCGTACTGCTGTATGTTCATTTTCTACGTGACTTTGTAGGTGATGAATTATTTTCCACCTTACAAGCATTATCCTACAAATGAAATGCCGCAAGACTCTCGCTATTTTAGAGTTATTTCTGTGGAAAATATTCTGAGGAGCTAATCTTATTAATTCCTCCACGTCAAACTTAAAAACTAAAAAAGTTCATACTATCTCTTCATTTCCTTCGTATTCCATTCGTAAAATTGAAGATCCAAGAACCGTTACAGATTCCCGAAATGACGAGCTCCCTATCACTACAACCTCTTCTCGTCGAGATTCAAAATTTATCGTATTGCCTAATTCAATAACCCGCCACCTTCAGTGGCACTTGGGCCTTGCATTTTGTGAATAGTAGTAAAATATACAAGCATAATTTATTGACGAATATAAAATTAAAGATTTTATGTGAAATGTTTTTTGTTATAACCTAGAAAAGTTTACTGAAAGATGAATAACCAAAACGGAGATTAGAAATCAAATAGCAATCTTTATAACATCAAGGCAATACAATACTCGGCTGCGGCGTGGAGTAGGTAAACCACTGCTAATAGTCGACTACTTAGACAACATATTACGATATTTACCTGTCTCCACACGAAAAAGGATGCAGCTGAAGGGCTAATTTAATGTGATGAAATCTGAGCCCGTGAGCTCGGGAAAACCTGCCCACAGACCCCGCATACGCGGGATCGGATATCTGTCTACATCCCCCGGACAAGACTCTGCCTTTCAGCAAAGGCTTGTCCGGGTTCCTCTTTGCTTAAATGCGGAGAGTTCGACACGACAAGAGCTTCTCACGCTGACAGCTTAGGTAGCATATTACGTTATTGACCTGCCTCCACACGAGGTTATATGCGGCACAAGGCCATATTTAATGCGCGTAATGCCGAGGCCATGGGTTCGGGGAAAAATTGCCTGTAGACCCCGCATACGCGGGTTCGGGTATCTGTCTACCTCCCCAGACGAGACTCTGCCCTTCGGCAAAGCCTCGTCCGGGTTCCTCTCTGCTTTAATATAGGGTGTTCGACAGGGCAAGACCTTAAAACGCTGCCAGCTCAGGCTGCCAGTTCAGGCTGCCAACTTACGTAGGATATTACTCCCACTTACAATAGTGTTCAACGTATTTATGAGGATTGGAACATACGCAGTAGTGTTCATAGGTACGGTATATAAGTGTTTTCAAATGTTATCACTGTAATTATGTCATAATTCTCCATCTACCAAATAATATAAAAAATGTCTTTCCGAGTCTCTGGCCGAAAGATTTATCATTATTTACATTATCTGAAATCGGTATAATGTTCTCATTTTTGTTATCAAAACGTTTCGAGATTTGCTTTTTGCTCTTTGGTCTTCTTCAAATCTATGTCGATCCGAGGAACTTCCTGCGAATTTTGAACTGAACCCTTTATTCAATTTCTCTGGATAGACATTTATCGCTCGTCTGTTCATGTCTAGGAATCCATCATTCTTATTCTTTTGTTATTTGTTTACTAATACCATAAGTTTTCAACCAATGACATTCTGAGAGAATTAGAAGTCCTACCATGACTCATTACTAGCGACCACAAATTTAGCAATATGCAGATGACACAGTGTTCAGAGTGGACAGCGAAAAGAAAACTGCAAGAAAGGAAGTGAGGGAAAGCGAGAAGAAACGACTAAATATCAAGTGCAAAAGAACTTTTCAACCTATACAGGCAGGCGATTCGGAAAGATTTGGAAGACTTAGAAGGATTCCTTATTTGCGGCTATAATCTTAACATAGAATATGAAGATGACAGTGTTTATAGCAGACACAGAAGTAAAGTACGAGGCCTCCTACAGAATGTAGTAAAGGAAAGTGTAAAGAAAAAGACTAAGCATCAATTGCAAGAAGACTAAATGCAAAGTTGTTAGCAAAAGGAACTGCCCGACATGCAAACTGCAAATTAGAGATAACGAAATCAAGCAGGTTGAAGAAATTAGATATCTGGGAAGCACATTAACAGAAGACAGAAAATGTGTCAGTGAAATTCAAAAGCACATTTGGTGAGCGAAAGATGTCTTCCGAAATCAAAGCAAAGGATTAAGAAATAGACTAATATCGTTAGAAGCAATGAAAAGATAGTGATAAGGTTCTTTTTGGTAATTGCATAAAAACTTCATTTAATGTGATTTGGAATCAAAAATCTGCCTGTGCCCGACAGTTTAATTCATTTGAGACACCAAGGATTTGCTTCAGTTCTCATAAAATAAGCGTTTTCTATGATAGAATTCTGTGTGCAATGAAATATACTGAGACAAAATGGCGGAATAAAATTAGTTCAAAGGAAGAAGGTATCATCAGTAAGTATCATGATAGATGTGTCTCAATGAGTGTTAAGAAATCGATAAAGATGCGTTACTGAAATTACATGTGCGGAATTGAAACGACAAGTGATCTATATATGCGACTGTCTAATTACATACAAATCAGGTTACTTTTGATTTCATCAATAGCATACGTGGCTAAATTAAAAGTATGTGTCAGATGCTGCCATAAAATGTAGGAAGTGAATAAAAATTAAGTAGGCGTCAAGATAGCGTATGCAAATATCTTGTTAGGTGACAATAAAAATATACATCAGACATTCATAGGCTAGTTATGACGCGACATTCACCATCGTGAATCAGAGGACACGCCCTCTTTTTTTTCAGCAACATGGGCGTCGACGAAGACCGACGCGTCACTAATCACGTGACCAAAAGAAAAAAAAAACATGAATCAAATGACTAAATATAATGAAGTGTGTGTACATGTTAAATCATACCACAAGAGAAATATTTATAATTTAGCATTATGCTGTATTTGTATATCGTCCGTTACTCTCGACCAGCCCCAGATATGAGGGCCACGGTGTGTCCCTTACATATTACAATTACCGTATATGATAGGCTGCCCAGATATATAATTGTGGCCAATATTCTCGGTCCTACGTCTTTCGCTGGCCGTGATTGACCCCCAGTTCAACCTCCCAGTTTATCTGGTTTCTTTGATTTTATACAATGTCTATTCTGCTATAATATCGACATTTAATAAACGTAGTTTAGATGTGGCACCAAAATCGAAAGTATGGATCACTCAGTGAGGACCTAACTCACACTCATCTAGTGAAACAAGATTAGGAACCATTTGTTGTAACCTAAGGATGGTTACTTAATAAAATAATCACACGAAGGTTGGTAATGAATGATAATACTTAAGACACGAACAACACATATAAGATTCGCCAGCGGCGCGTAGAAGATGTAGTCAACTGCTAGAAGTGAGTCAAGTGAATTCTACAATGTATCTCTAACTGCAGGATATCTACCAACTGTCCCACGCGGTCAGATGTGGCACGAGGCCGAATTTAATGTAGGGTATCCGAGTCCGTAGAATCGGTCAAAAATTTCCCGCAGACCTAGTATAAACGGGGTTGGCTAGCTGTTTCACGAGACGAGACTCTGGCTTTCGACATATCCTCGTCTGGGGATTCTCTCAGCCCGGAGGCATAGAGTTTGACCAGCACAGCTGGAGACGCATCTCCAACTGCATTATCGTCGTAGGTATTCAACAACATCATTATACCACGTCGAAAAGCACGTATTCTGCTACAATGTAATTGTACGTATTGCTGATGTTGTTCTTACTGTTGAAGAAATATATAGATGTGATATTGATTTTCGGATAGCATTCGCAGAGCATTAGTTTACTATTGCTTTTGGATCGCGGAGTTCTTTAAGACACGTACGCTATAGTCATCGCAATGTAGTCAGTCAAGTATACTACGTTTAAGAAATATTTTGACTTATTTGACGCTAAGTATTTTGAAGAAAAAAAATTCTTTAGTACAGGTTTTATTGTCCAAAATAAAGCAAAAACTCCCAATTATAGTAATCTTAATTATATCGATATTTTTCAGTGATAACCAACACATTAAACGTCACTGACTCAATCAAAATATGCGGGTATAATTTTATTCCAATTGTTCGAAAACCTACGAAAACATAACATTTGATGATTGTGGTTCAAGCAATTATTTGAAATATGTAACATTGAAAACTATAACAATTTTTTTTCTAAAATATGAATATTGTCATTCAAAATGAAATAGTGTAAAAAGGAATGGGAATTATTCCATCAAAATGGAAATGTAAGGTTTCCAATGGAATGTTTCTTATCAGAATGGTAATAAATGAGATTGTTTAAAGATTGTTCTGGCTGGAAAATACAGTGCTGTTCGATAAAAGTGACTCACTTTTTTTTTTTTTTTACTTAAAAGTTTTTTCGCCTATTGTTTTTGGGGTCAAAACAATTTTTAATCTTACTAATATAAAGACCACTTCCCGACCACCTAGTAAAAATGTTTACTCACCCTGAGGTATTCTATTGATAATTATAATTTTGGATAGAAATGAGATTTAGGGAAAAACTCTGTGCAAAAAAAAGTGACTCACATATTTCATGCAACTAGTAATCAACAGAAACATAACTTTAAATAAAGAATGAATAGAGGTATAATTTATTTATAATAGGTAATATAGTTCGAAATATTTAATAATCTATGGGTCCTCCTTTATTTTGAATAACCTTTTCAACCCTTTTTGGCATTGACTTGATTGGTTCTGGCAAATCTCGTCTATAAGTATTGAATTCCATTCGGATATGAAATTCACAATCAAATCCTCTTTGTTGTTCAACTGCTTTCTCGAGAGCCTATACATTATAATCCTCCATAAGTTTTCTATGGGGTTGAGGTCAGGAGATTGAGGTGGCCATGTCATAAAACTCACCTGCTTCTCATCAAAGTCTTCCTTCATCAATTTTGATTTGTGACAGGGAGCATTATACTGCATAAAAATGAGCTTGATGGGGTCGATTTGCAACCTTTCAGCAGAAGGGATCAGACAAGATTCTAAAATTCTCTTGTACTGCTCGCTCCTGAGGGTCTTTACAATAGGTTTTCAGAAACCAGTTCCATGAAAAGAAAAGCACCCCCAGGACATTATACTGAACGGATGCTTGACTGTACTTACTGCTAAATTCAAAGAGTTTTCAAAGCTTCTTCTTCGGATTTTAGATCGCTTATCCTTTGAATTTAGCTCAACTTTCGTTTCATCCGAGAAGAGAACATTTCGTAAAAAAATCAGGTGAGACACTTCTATCGAACAGCACTGTAGATTCCCTTGTAAAGTGGGTAAATCGGGTGAGTTTAGTTTGTACGAAAAGCGCCAGACTGAGTTTGTAGTTGTCAGTGAAGAGGGCGTAATTCGTTTCGATACCTAACTCAGATGAAGCTTTTTTTTCTTAGCTAGTTTAGCAGTCTCATGTCCATGTATTATTTTCGATCCCACGCTGAGATATTCATTTTAATTATTGACCTTTTTTTTATTTTGCAGAGTATTTACTTCTTCAGCGTTGTTTATTTTCTGTATTCCTCTAGCAATTTTTTTTTCTAGTTGTGGGTGTATAAGTTACCCGTGAATAAGCACTGGCAACTCTTTTCTCTGTGTATAGTTATCGCGGGTTACGTAGTATGTCCCACTTTTTATTTACTGTCTTCAAACTTCGCATATTGCAGTCTTCTTCCTAAGAAAGAATTATGTATATATAGTTTGTTAAAATTATCTTTATAGTCTCGATATAGTCCAATTTTTAATTAATGTTTTTTTATTCACATTTGATTCCTAGCATGCAATTTTGATTGGCCAAATTCTTTTTTATTTCGTATTATTCACTTGATTTTTTTCATTCTATACAAAGCCGGAGAGACACTAGACTTAAAGGGCGAGAGAATAAAGTTCACAGTTTATGGAATACGTGGGGAAGATAATGGTTAACCTTAAACTTGAACATTTTGTAGTGATCGGGGAAGCATCCTCTTGGGAGTCGATTGCACAATGTAGTAGTTCGTGGGATGTTGCTCGAGTGAAACTTACATCTCACTAATGGAATATGAAATGAATGAGTGTGATTCTTTACAATCTGTGTGGCATGACGAATCTTAGTCGTGAAGGTTAAAATAAGGAATCTAGTTTCTATTAACACTTTCCTTAGAAATAGCGATAAGGCAGCGGAAAGCTGGTGATGTTTTGTCCGTGGGAAAATGGTTGTGGAGTGGGAAATAATTCAGCGCCCTCAAGCACGCGGAGAGGATTTTGGACTCTATCGAGACTTGAAAGCAACAACACTCCTTTTTCTTTCAGCCTGATCTGACTTTTTAAAATGTTGTGGATAGAACGAGCCAGTTAATTACTGGAGTTATACAGTGAATCGGCCATTTTTCACCGTATCGGATCGTATGTACTATTTCGACAAGGTCTGGGTTGACCTTAAGTTCCAATAGGTGCTTAAGTTACATGGCTTCCCAAAGAGGACACTCTTTTCATCGCGATAGGTCAAAATTCATAGCCCGCTTGATGATGACCATGGCACGTCACTAGTTGTGCTACTATTCTATTTTAACTGGCAATGTCATTTTGGCTAACAATATTCCATTTTTGACTTACACTATTCCAATTTGATTCGCAATTATTCTCATTTTGAACGTGAAATTGATAATTTCCAGGTAGAAGTAAGGGCGCTGTTGAATTGGCTATATAACTGTAAGTTCTTTGATAAGGATATTTTATCGCTTTTCTCGCCTGTGGAACTATTTCCCAGCTTCTTGCTTTCCAGCCATCTTTGATGTTCAAAAATTTAAATGTAATATCAATGGTTACCAACTGTCTTCTTAATTCATATTTTTTATTAGTCTATCTCCTTAATAATGTTATTTTCCTTTATTTGTTCACATTCTCTTACCCCTTATTCCTCAATGGTTTATTGCATTGCCTAAGGTTAAATGTTTAAAACAAAGATAGGAAAAGAATGATCGTGTTCGTGTAAAGAAGATGTGCAGTGTAAGGTTTGGTTTGGTCTTGTTTGGTTTGGTCTTGTTTGGTTTGGTCTGGTTTGGTTTGGTCTGGTTTGGTTTGTTGTATTTTACGGCATATCAACTTCAGTGGGTTATTTAATACCGACAACATTTTTTTTCCTGGTAATATATTGTTTTGCCAAAAATCTATTTCTGGTAATATTTTTTTTCCTCAAAAATGTGTAGCTGGTAATATTATTTTAAAAAATATCTTGCTGGTAAATTTTTTTCTTCAAAAATTTATTTCTGGTAAGAATATTTTAGAAAGTATTTTTAGTATTAAAACCTATTTCTATACATTTAAAATGCTTTTTACCCCAGTTTCGGGGTTAACTATTTGCCCATAGCTGGGATCCTAATAGGTGCTATCACCCCGGCTCAGGGTGGACCTGGGAACATCAGCAATTAAGAGGTGGTTCCACGTTCCTCAAAAGCTCCTGATCAAGGCCATGCTGTTGGGCGCAGTTTATCGTCTTACCCTGGACGCGGATGTAGTTTTTCGTTATATGCAGTACAGATACAATGTAAGGAATGTATGGAAGCCAAGCTCTATTATATTTAGATCACGGAATATATGGAAGAGACGTTTTGTTTTTTGTTTTTTTTGCAAATATTTCTTTATTCTGGAAATCTAATCTGCAGGAGATCCATTTGGTAGATTTGACTTGAGGAATATGCGTTATGACTGAACGTTTCTACAGCCTTCGATTGTAAAAGAGTACGGGATTACAAATAAAAAAAATGGCACAATCAGAATAATTTTAGAAAAATAAACCGAAAATAAAAATGAACGTGAATTGACACATTCACATTGCTTGCAGCTGGAAGCAATTGCGTAAATGCAAAGCTTCCCGTGCAGCTGAATCCTGAAATAACGTAGTGCACATAATCTTCATTCAACGTTCAAAAGACAAATGTTTCGATTCAAACTATAAATGTGCGTACGCAGATGTGATAGATGTTTGCTTCTGCTACTCAATGAGAAAAAAAGGTTATAATTTTGCCAAGTGACAATTTCTCTAGTGTAGGGACACATGTTTCTTGTCACGGTATATATCAAAGTGAAAGACCATAGTGGGTGCGATAGAAGGGCGTGAATTCCTTTTGGTAAAGCATTAAAAACTACATTGGAAAAAAAAACAAGCTGGAATATGGAAACGCTATGTGGATTGCGATAGAAATGACTTTACTCATATCAAAATATATATATATCTTTAGGAGATGCAGATCTTTTTTTTAATTTCATGTGTACGGGAATCTATCTATCTATCTATCTATCTATCTATCTATCTATATATATATATATATATATATATATATTTTTTATTTATTTAAATCGAGCACTATTTTTTAAAAATAATAACAAAAATACTAAAGAAATTTGGATTATTTACCTAACGAGTTCTTTCCTATTTTCTATATATTTTCATATGTATATATATATATATATATATAAATATATATATAATTATATGAATTTGTTGCCTATTTATCTGAATCTGTTACCTATTTATATGTATGAATATTCTATCTATTTGAATCTGTTATATATATATATATATATATATATATATATATATATATATATATATGGACACACAGACATTTTCTAGGAGTAAATTCAATTAATCTAGGTTAATATAGCCGATAGATTGGGAGCTAAGCAAAATCTCTTTCTATCTCTCTCCACCTCTTTATCTATTTCTTTTTCTCTCTCTAGAAGTAGATAGTATGTGTATATATATATAAATATATATATATATATATATATATATATATATATATATATATATATATATATATTCTCTATTTAAATGAGTACCTTTTCTATTCATCTGACATATATATGTCTGAATATTCCATCTATCTATCTATCTATCTATCTATCTATCTATCTATCTATTTGAATCTGTTCTTTACCTATCTATTTATCTATCTATCTATATTCTTAAATGCATATAAAGATAAGGATATATAGATAAATATTATTTTAAAATGCGCGCAGCAGTTTCAAATAATTTCATGATGGTTATTTGATTTTTTCAGATTGATAGAAAGAAAATAATTGCTAAGTAGTGAAAAACGTACATTAATTACGAAACTTGTTGAGACTGCTGATCGCACCAGATAATTTGCTCTCTGCCAGAAACTGTAAGGTCCACTAAGCATAGTTGCAGTATACACCACCGGTGGACTCTGTTGGTGAGGAACACAAACACAAATGTACCTGAGCAGGTGTCAGCAGGGATGAACCAGCCATCCTATAGACAGGCATGCTCTCGGATTCGAGCGGTCAGGCATATATATATATATATATATATATATATATATATATATATATATATATATATATATATATATGTGTGTGTGCGTGTGTGTGTGTGCGTCTGACTCTGTGTCTGTGTGTATGTATGTGTATATATATATATATATATATATATATATATATATATGTGTGTGTGGGGGGTCTTACTCTGTGTCTGTGTGTATATATATATATATATATATATATATATATATATATATATATATATATATATATATATATATATATATATATATATATATATAAATATATATATGTGTGTGTGTCTGACTGTGTGTCTGTGTGTGTATGTATGTATATATATATATATATATGTGTGTGTGTGTGTGTTTGTGGGTCTTACTCTGTGTCTGTATATATATATATATATATATATATATATATATATATATATATATATAAAATGTGTGTGTCTGACTCTGTGTCTGTATATATATATATATATATATATATATATATATATATATATATATATATATATATATATATATATGTGTCTGACTCTGTGTCTGTGTGTGTATATATATATATATATATATATATATATATATATATGTGGGGGTCTTACTCTGTGTCTGTGTGTATGTATGTATATATATATATATATATGTATATATATATATATATATATATATGTGTGTGTGTGTCTGACTCTGTGTCTGTGCGTATGTATATATATATATATATATATATATATATATATATATATATATATATATATATATTTACGATATTTTTACGATTGATGACGTGCTGTTAATATATCACGTATAACAACAGCACTAAATTACTACAATGGATGAAAGAAAATAATGATTAATTAGATACATGAATAAAACGTGACTGCATTGAAAAATAGACATCGGAAAAGAGCTGGATTGGAAAAAACAATCTGTGAAATATAATGTCAAATTAGTGGAATGCTGATGCTAATTTGGATGAAATGGCATGCCTGCCGTCTCGTATGGTTCCTGGAATGAGCACAACTTTCTTCTCAGAAAACACTACTTACTTAACTAGATTTAACCATCCAAATGTTGTCTTCTAACGATTTCAGGATTCTTGAAAAAGATAATGGATGTTATGACATAATTTAAGACATCTCTTTAATTTTATATCTTTATGAGATTGCAACGACACTCTGTATAAATATTATTTTCATTTTTTTTATCGGTTTTAGCTCATACTAGGCAATAAAGCCAGTAAAAAAAGGGTTACTGGATGCGGAAGATTGAGGAACGTAAACGTTAATAATGAGCGAGAAAGGATTGGTTTGGTTTGTTATGTTTTACGGCATATCAAACTTAATAGGTTATTTAATGCCTACTAAGTTTTTTTTTTTTATTGCTGGTAATATTTTGTTTTGTCAAAAATCTATTTCTGGTAATAATGTTTTCCTTCAAAATATATTTCTGGTAATAATTTGTTTTTCAAGAAAAGTATTGCTGGTATTATTTTTTCAAAAACGTATTGTTGGAAATATTTTTTTTTCTAAAAATGTCTTGCTGATAATAGTTTTTGCTTCAAAAGTTTATTGCTGATAATATTTTTTTTACAAAGTATTCCTGGTATTAAAACCCACTTTTATCCCAGTTTCAGAGTTAACTATTTGCCCATAGCTGGGACCCGGGTCATGGTGGACATGGGAACACCAGCAATTAAGAGGTGGTTCCATGCTCCTCAAAACCTTTTGATCAGAGGCCTTGCTGCTGGACGTAGTTTATCGTCATACCCAGGACAGAAACGAGAAAGATAAAGAGTAATCAGGAAGACAGTAAATAGCGATTGACATTGTATTTAATTTTTGGCAGACTAAATTTCGGCGTTTGTAACATTTAAGATGGTTTCCGCCTGCATTTACTTACCGATATGCTGCCGTTGTTAAAATATCTCTTGAATTTGATGCATACGTCATACCTCGGGTTGAAATTGAACATCAAACTCACTTGAGCCACACCAGCGTGATTTACGTAGAAATAACATCGACAGTCATGTTTATTATTCAATGTACGTGTTACAAAGACATATGCCCCTTCCCACGGCTGCATTTAATTAGAAACTCACATTTCAACTGATAAAGACGAGGACTGGACGTCGGAAGCGATGAAGAAGCAAGTGGCGATAAGCGAGGGGTAACTGCCACAGAAAGAATGCGCTCAAAAACGCCGGATCTTTCATGTTTGAGTATCGCAGAAATCGATCATTATCAGTTCTTCTCATCGTGCATATGGTGCGTTCTCATTGGCTTAAAATCCAGAGATTCCACAGAAGACGAACAATGCAGTCTAATCACACGCTTATCGAAGATCGAATTTTATATAGGCGATAGCAAATGCCAACTCGAAAACTTTCTGCTCACAATCGACTCGATCTTGATCTTTTCGCATCGACCACCACGCGCTCCATACTCGATAGTATTTATATGTTTCATTTATTCTTGTCCGATAATCTTCGTCTTTCTCCACATAGTTTGCGTCTTTTTCCCGCCATTTCATTCGTCTTTATCACAAGATCTATAGACATTTATTTTTCCACATATTCTTTTTTTATATATATATTTTATCATCACTCTTTCTTAAAAGCTGTTAATTTTCTGAGTTACTTTTAAGACTATGTCCACATCTTTAAATAATGTTTAATCTATACAAGGCACAAGAGCCACTGTTTATGGAGATATTACGGGAGGTAACGGTTGACCTTAGACTTAATAGGTTATGATTTAGTGTCCGGAAAAAGCATCCTTTTGGGAATCGGTTCCACAATTTGTAAAATTAATACCGAAGATCGTGTTTCGCTAGTATAACTGTTAAGAAGAGCTCACGTTACGTGCTTTCATTGAAAAACAGAATTATATAGAGTGGCAGAAATCAAAATTGAAGCCCATTGCATTTACGCGTCTAAGGACTCAAGATTACATGTACAGCTGATATATACGTTGGATGCAGGCGGGAATAATAGATAACTTCTCAGGTTGAAGATTAGAAAAGCCGAGTTCGATTTGCAGTCTGGTTCGTTACAGTCACTTACGTGCAATTACACTTGAGCAAATATATGAATCCTTTTACCTGATCCCATCTATAATTAGCAGGACAAAAGCTAGACAAAAATTAAGAAATTTTGTTACAAACAAAGAAGTTTGTACTGCAATATACTTAACTCTGTGGCATTAGTAAGCATCGGAAAACGGCATTGGCGTCTTTATTAAGCTAATATATTACTAATTTTTCAGTTACCATCGTGGCCTAGACCTGTGAATCTGTAACTGCAACTCAGCGAGCTATGCATACTCGTTTCATGTTATAGATCGACCAGCGAATAGCGACCAACATTTGGAGGATGTCATTTTTAAATCCAAAGAATTAGAAACTGTAACAATTTGTTTAAACAACGGGAAAATGTTTTTTTAATCGCATTTAACTTGACATTTTTGGAAATCTTTAAAATGTAAGAGGTATTTCTGCCCTACCGTCTATTATTTTTCCAAAGCATTTTTAGTTTTGAGCAAAAATTCCTTCTTTTTCTCGCCACTATATTGATATGTCTCTGTTTCTCTATCAGGAGAAAAAAAAAAAAAAAAAAAACAATAGAACCGGTTGTGGCAGTCTCTTGAAACAGAAAACAAATAATAGATTTTTTCGCAAATCCCTTTTTCATATCGAAATACATAGTTTTACAGAAAACAGGAAAATAAATTGGCACTTATACTTCAAGGAAAAGTAGACATTATTAGAGCACATAAAGAGTGCTTAGAAAAATTGGCACTCACGCGACAAGCAAGAGGGACAGAGGAAAACAGCGAATTCCCTACCTAACAGTTTTTTTTTATTTTATATAAATGGTTGCCAGCATAGGGATTAGGAGTGAAAGACAAAATTTCCTAAGGACAGGATGTTGTGGAAAATGACCACATCAATAAAGATCACATCAATAAAGATCACATCTTCTCAACTATTGGGAACTGTCTTCGAAGCTCTGAATCCTTGATCAAATAGAGGAATTATATTGGCCCACAAAGAATTACCTGCCTAGCGAGAACAACGATATGAAAATATTTCTAACTCGCTGGTTCCCAGACTTCATGAATTCAAGCGCTCTACGAGGTTGGCATCCCGCTCTCACCCTTTCACTGTCGAAACTATTAAATGTAGCCGTCTCTTCTACTTCAATAGCTTCATATCTCGCACCTCTCACCTGTGGAATTCCCTTCCCTATTCCAGTTTCCCTGAGAGCTATAATCTCCAACTATTCAAATGTAATGTGAATCGACATCTCCAGTTGCCTTGATCTATCCACTATCCTTCTCCTCATCCTTTCCTCTATCACTCCTATCTGATCTTGCTTCAAATCTTCTGTAACCCCTTGCCTCCTAGTGGCTTCCCGCCTTGATTTGGGTGAAACGGTTAAAAAAAAACCAAAAAACAAACTTCGTTAGAATTATGACAAGGAGGAAATGAGAGATCCAATCTATTTAAACTTTTTTTTTTTAAATATAGAATGCGCATATACATGCACACATGGGAAGAGACAAGAATTTCACAGATCAAAGAAATCTATTAATTGATAACCGCGATCCTGCTTTCTCTCCCAAGTTCAATATATTGATGATGAGGGGGGAGACTAAGAAGATAACATAATTATTCATACTTCAGAACATAATGATTTGAACAAAAAACTATTCACAGAAATAAGACACAAGTTATACTTTTCCAGAACACAAACTCTATAATGCAATTGAAATGAGATCAGAGATAGCACTCAGTCCATCATAAAAAATTAGGTTGTTGAATTCTTTTTCTTTCTCTGTGCCGTGTTCTTTCAGGACGTAGGCGATCATGGCTTTCCACCTCCTTTTATCCCTTTGTAGCTATCAACAAGTTCCTTCCCATTGTCACCTCCCCCAGACCACATTCTGTCATCCACTTGCTAGGTTTGTCACGTATTGTTTTCCCTTGTCTGTCTTTCTCTCTTTCTGACCCGTGAGTATCAGATTCTCCAGGCCCTTCTTCCTCATTATGCGTCCCAGGAACTTCAGCTGCCTCTTCCCGTTGTTAAGTATAAGCCTCCTCCTTGTTTTCATCCTCTCCAGAACTTCATCGTTTCTCACACGATCAGTTTTCCTTAGCATCCTTCTGTAGAACCACATCTCCGTCGCCTCGAGTCTCTTCTTCATCTTTGAGGAAATCGTCCAGCATCCATCGCCGTAAAGATGGAAAGATGTCACGTAACAGTTCAGTATTATTTTCTTTGTTACCAAAGAAATCCTTCTGTCTTGCAATAGGATGTTGAATTAAATATTCATGGAAAGCTATGATAGCCTACGTACTGAAGGTACAAAGCCCAATGAAGAATAATCACATTTTGGAAATGGCTCTGACCGATATTTCAGCAACCCATAGAATTTTAAAAAGCACGAATCATTATATTGCAAATTATTCAATATTATTTAGTGTAACAATCAATCATGCTGATTACAGCTTGGTTTCAATAATATTGTGCCGCCACACTTTTTCAGGAACATAAGTTTTTGAGGTGTAATTTTATATAACTAGGTGACATTCTTAACTATCGTATCGTATTGTATCATTTATTTTATTCGGAATATGAATTAAGATTGAGTTGTTTAATTATTAGTGAGAATGAATTAATAATTGATTTAAAAAGAAAATATACCGATATAGTGAGTGTCGCAGAAATACCTCCCACAATTTAAGCTGTCACCTCAGTGGTGTTAGTGAACTTTGGGAAGTGACAATGTTTTATTTATCTAGCTAATATATTAACATTTTTCCAGTTGCCATCATAGCTTGGTCCTGTGCCCACTGTGAGTTTGCTGTTGAAACGATTTTTAGGTCTCGTAAATTTGTAATTGCAACGCAGTGGGTTTTTCCTTCTCGGTTGATGTTACCTCGGAATTATGTTGCTCTGGACAAGAAACCGATACTGCCATCGGTTGAAAATGTCAGGGCTTCAGATTCAAGAAAGCCATCTGGATGACCTCGAAGCGCTCGAACCTCCGGGTGATAGAAAAGTTCAGAAATCTTCTACAGCAGCTTATAGCGGATAGCGGCCAGCATTTGGCGTAAGTCATTTTTTAAACCCTAAGGAAGGGAAACTGTAGCCCTTTGTTTAAATAACAGTGAAATAATATTTTTAATACCAGTTACCTTTATCATTTTGTCATGCTTTACGTTGTATAAGCTATTTCTGTCATAGCCTTTATTATTTTACAAATCATTTTTATTTTTAGCAATACTTCCTTCTTTTAATCTCCGCTATATTAATATACCAATGTTTCCCTATAAAGAAAAAACAAACAAACGGAATCAGTTGTTGCCTTCTCTTGAAACAGAAAGGAAACGATAGTGGGTTCCGCAGATCCTTTCTTCATATCAAAATACCTCTTGTCTTGCATGAGGTCATAATCAGTGGCCGTTGTTATCTGTGAAGGAGATATGTTTCGAAGCTAATTTTCACCATTCATTGGGAAGAATGGTGGCCATATTGGTTGGCTGATATCGAGCGACGTAACTATCGAGGAAAGGTGATATATCCGCGAGCAATTACTAAGTCGAAAGCACCTTGACCTTACAGGTTAAACGTAGCGATGCAATTGATAAATCCGATCTGATAAATCGAGTAGAATCGGACAAACGGACGACAAAGTTGGCATGAAAGATTTGGCACGAACGCCTTCGTAAATTTGCTTAAATTCTAACAATACTTCGGAGTTTCTTAGCTTATTTAACCGAGGCATGAGATTATCGACAAGTACTTCCCAAAATCCCTGTAATTTATTGGGACATTCGAAAGAGCTAGCGAAAAGGAAAAAATATCTGACCATACAGTTTAGGTTTGTTTTATATTATTGAAAGAGGCTATTAAGTAATATTCCGAAGGTTTTATGCTTGTTTGAGAGTAATATAAACAGGTCTAGATGTATGTGATGCATCTATTAAAATACATAATTTTTATGCCCAAGTAACTCGAAGCTGAGATGGAACAAGCACTGAATTATAAATTCACACAGGCACAAAGTTAAATACGGACACAGAGAGACAATTCATAAAAGAGCGTGTCTGAATTCTTGTATGAAGAAAAGCCCAGTCTATTGTATTTGGCAACAAGTAAAAGAAAATATCAGCGGTCCGTCAAAGCTGAAAGATCTGTTAAAAGTAACAACATACAATTTCTTTGATCAGATGATATGTTTGAATATCAGTAGTGATAAGCTAAAAAATGTCGAGATTTATTCGCATTTATCGGTAGAGCAGGTCGCTTTTAGAACCGTGCTAATACACTCAATTTGAAAATTAGTGTTCGAGGTAATAAATAAGAGCACGAAATATATTTCTTTCCAAATCATTACAGCTTTTTTGAGGAAACCAGTTTAAAAACAAAGTTCAGCTACGAAATCATATCTTTGGAATTTCATTATGGTGATCAGTGTAAGAATTATAGAACAGTCCTATAAAATTTATAATTTACTGAAGCTTTACAAATTATATATGGAAAAGGTGCATTGCACAAGCAAATTATTAATAAATCATTGTGTCATCAAATAAGATATGCATTTACCGTAAAGGGAAATTATACTGAACACTTTTGCTATATTATGATGTAACATGTTACAGAGTTTTAGTGTTATTTTCAATAAATAATGCAAATTTAAAATATTTTGCTTTGTAATTACTGTCGGAAAGTATTATGGTGTTATATACACTTCTATCTATTTTTTTAAAATCATTAACTACTAGCAGTAGAGGCCGGCGTTGCCCGGGAATGTAACAGTAAGAGATAGATCAAGTATCGACAATCATAAAGACTGAAAAATAAAATTGACAAAGATTATTGTTTAAGATTGACGGACTAAATGTCTTAGTTAGTTTTTTTTTTTTTTTTTTACGAATTGGTTAAACCCAAACTCAAACAAAAACATTGTTTTCAATCGTTATGAGTCTATCGATTGAATAGAATTTTATTATAAACAATTGTCTTGTAAATGGAATTTTTAAAGCATTCTGAATGTAAAAATAAAGAAAAAAGTGTGCACGACAATAAGAAACACTACCTGCCAAAACAAAGTGAAGTTTTGTTGAAATCTGTTGAAAAATGTAGGAAATACGATCCCATATATAAACGAACACATACACACACACAAACAACCTGGGTTTTATAATAAGTATAACTCGATATGAGTTGTCCCCCTTTCATTCTGGCGACAGAATCGTGTTTTATCGTGTTTTCAACTTGATTTCGTGCAAAAACAAATTTGTTTTTCAAATTTTTGGCGCTGTCAGAACCACCGCAAGGTAATTTTATTCAGTTCTGTGAAGGTTTGTTGAAATCGTTTGAAAAATGTAGGAAATCCGATCCAATATATAAACGTACAGACACACACACAATCTGCTTTTTATAATAAGTAAGATGATCCGACACATGATTTAACAAACCTTATTCAATGAATAGCCTTTTTTGTAATATTTTACAATTTTATACTACGTTCTTAATTATCGAGTAAAGTAAAAAAAAGTTGCATATTTTCGGATTCATGATTGTACTTCTGGTTTGAATATATTTTCCATCCAATTATTTGGATTTATACTTGAAATAGAAAAAAAAATTAAAGTCAGTTTGTAAGCAAGAACCTGCGGAAATTAAGTATTTCTCTACATTTTTGAAACCATATTTAAAACTAAATGTTCAAAATTGGTAAAAGCTATGAGACTAATTTTTTGATTTCACTATTTATGGCACCAAACACAAGCTTTTCCATCGAATGATGTCAATTTTCCTTTTAAAAAGTAGTGAGAAGTAATGATGGCTAATAAAATGGACCAAGTCGCTCGGAAGTAAAGAACATTTGCTTTATCGCAGTACCTTGTCACTGTCTATCTCTCTCTCTCTCTATATATATATATATATATATATATATATATATATATATATATATATATATATATATATATATATATAAATATACGATGTGATGTATATATATATATATATATATATATATATATATATATATATATATATAGAGAGAGAGAGAGGGGGGGAGATAGATAGATAGATAGATAGATAGATAGATAGATAGATAGATAGATAGATAGATATATCGGTCAATATGTATATATATATATATATATATATATATATATATATATATATATATATATATATACATATAGAGCGAGGGGACTGGGAGAGAGATAGATATATATATATATATATATATATATATATATATATATTTATTTATTTAGAGTTTACGAGAGAGATAGATGTTTTATATCGGTAAATATGCAATATGTATATATATATATATATATATATATATATATATATATATATATATATATATGAAAGGAAGAGGTTATAGTAGTTCCAACGAGAGGGATGTGTGTATATTAGAAAGAAGAGAGACAAAAGCAGGAGAACTGCTCATAGGCACGCACACAAACCCCACACAACTTAGGTAGTATGTGTGTATGTGTGTACATATATATGTGTGTATGTATGTGTGTGTGTATGTATACTGATTACATGTAACATGGGAAGTATGTGTATGTACGCATGTGTGTATTTGTATGTGTGTATGTACTGATTCTTTGTAATGAGACGCCATGTGTGTTGTGTGTTTGTGTGCGTATGTGTGTGTGAGTGTACAGATGTGTTCACTGATCCCTCGTAGTGAGACAGTGTGTATGTATGGAGAGGCGATATACACATATATACACGCATGCTGACAAAAGCACACGGAAATGGAAATAGATCTAAGAACACACAGGTGTCATTAAAAGATAAGCATGTTGATAACTACTCCATCATTTCTCGAACTAATCTTAATTGCTTTATAAACATTCACGCAGAACTTTTCCTGCCAGTTCCAGAAAGTCGTTTGGATTATTAACACAAAAAAGACAATCTCTCATATCGAGAATATTTAATATCGAAAAACATAAAAAAAATGAATTATTTTTTTAATAATATGTGGAAATCTCTACCCTTTGCCTGATGACGGTCGCGAGACCGGAAACACGTGTAGTAAAATCATGGAAAATAAAACATTTTTTTTTAAAATCCACATTACAACCAAAAAAGGTTTGCGGCGCCCTCTCTTCATTTTTTATATATATATATATATATATATATATATATATATATATATATATATATATATATATATATATATATTGACAAGGCTAGAATATGTAAAGCTTGGGATGACCTATGCCCTTTGTGCCTCCATGAAAAAATTACACATTATTAAACTTCTAAATAATAATAATCTATTAAATAATAGACACGAGTTAACGGTTTTTGTAGGCACCATCAGATTTTTGGTTTGAAATAAAAAAAATTTATATAACTTGTTTAACAAATAACCCAATCATCAGATTCATAGTAGAAATTATTAACTACAAACTTGCATACAACATAACACCCTTCATAATCCATAGCCCAAATTAGTAGTTTAAATACCTTACATAAAAGATAACCCTTTATGAAGTAGTCAAAAAACAAATGCCACGAAAGTTTTTCTTTTTATATGCACAATTCCCTTTCATAATAAAACAAAATAAAATAAATAAATAAATCTCCATAGACAAACCAACATGACGAAAGCTTAATACATCTTCGTTTCTTTTTTAACACCCTCACCTTCCCCCGACTTGACACCTTGAAAGTATCTCTATACCGCCACTCATCATTAACACCCTACACTCGCATACCCATTTTAGACAATTCGCCCTAGCTGTTACCATGGTGATTTTGATTTCAACTTTTAAAACAAGTAAATTTCAGATATACGTTATTCCAACAAAAAATTCGCTTGAAGATGGAACGGAGCCCTTTCTAATTTCAACTCAATTTAATTTAAAGGATTATATTGAAGTCTTCGGCTCTTGTTTTGAAACATGAGACCTCTTATGTAGCGATTTGGAATCATATTTTGAAATAAATAATTATATTTATGCTCTACTACTTTTGTATCGAGCACTATTTTTTAAAAATAAAAATAATAACAAAAATACTAAGGAACTTTGGACTATTTACCTAACCAGTTCCTTCCTATTTTCTATATATTTTCATATATATATATATATATATATATATATATATATATATATATATATATATATATATATATTTTATAAGTTAATTGATTTAAAATATAGTTTTTCCCGCTACACAGTTCTAACTTGAGGATGAAATGGAACTAATGTCTTTAATGTAATTACAAAATTAAATTCGGGGCTTTTAACTTCCATTTTTGAAACATGGTTAGAACTGTGTAGCGGAAAAACATATTTTAAATCAATTAATTTATAATATTAATGCTCTGTAAATTTACATTGAGCACTATTTTGTAAAAAATAAAAATATCTATAAGAACACCGGATTATATTTTTCACTTCTTTTCTTTATTTATATATATATATATATATATATATATATATATATATATATATATGCGTGTATGTGTATACCGGCGATATGAGCATGTCTGACAGCTGTGGAAGCATACGACCTTTCTCTCCACACTATCCTTTCTTCTCTTGCACCTCTGTTTGCTCTGGGAATGTCGCTATGTAACCTCTGCGCTCCACCGTCTACATTTGATTACACGGGAAATGAAGGTCGATTATATATAGACCTTCCATCTCCTCTCGGAAGCTCCCCGTTTAGTCACTCATGTATATGCCGTATTGATAGAGAATCCAGTTCTTGTTTTGATGTTCTTCGTTTTATGTGAGTACAAGTATGATCTTTCACTTCAAGTGCATTTACATGAAAGTGTGCATTTTATGAAAGAAAAATTGGACAATAGTAATGTACGGTCACGGAAGTTAAGCAACGTCGAACTTTGATGGGTGACCACTTGGGAATACCAGGTGCTGTAAGCTTGTATATGCGGATGTTTCACCTTATGTAGAACAAAAAAATGGGAGACGAATTTAGCAAGAATATGTTGTGCCGACATACTCTTTTCCTGTAAAGTGCTTACATACATATCATTTTGAAACTCAGGTTCCCAATGACGAAAATTAGCAACACACACACACACACACACAAATATATATATATATATATATATTTATCATGTTTTTGAAACAAGTATTTAAAAAAGGTTAAACCATTTACCGGCCTGAATGTCCGAGAGAAAATTACGTTCAGACAGGATTCGAACACATCCTATACGGAACACACACACACACACACACACACACACACACTGCTCTGGCACACACAAACAAATGACGTATAAATATATATATATATATATATATATATATATATATATATATATATATATATGTTCTATAAAATGACTCTGCTGATATTTTTACTATTGTTTTTGGGGTCAAAGTAATTTTTAATCTTACTAATATAAATACCCCTTCCCGGCCACCTAGTAAAAAAAAATTTCCTCATCCTAACGTATTCTATTGATAATTATAATTTTGGATATAAATGAGATTTAGGGAAAATCTCTGTCCAAAAACAAGACTCTAAAATTCTCTTGTACTTCTCGCTCTTGAGGGTCTTTTCAATAGGTTTTAAGAAACCAGTTCCATGACAAAAAAAACATCCCCAGAACATTATACTGAACGGATGCTTGACAGTACTTGCTGCTAAATTCAAAGAGCTTTCAAAGCTTCTTCTTCAGATTTTAGATCGTTTATCCATTGAATTTAGCTCAACTTTCGGTTCATCAAAGAAGAGAACATTTAGTAAAAAAAATCAGGTGAGTCACTTTTATCGAACAGCATTGTATATTGAAACATTCCCATAGAGGGATAACCGCTTGGGAATTCCACGCGCAGAAAGATTGGGAGTGCGGATGGTGTAATGTATAATGGCTCATAAATTATTAATCGCAAGGCGAGTTCCAATTTCACTTGGGTTCTTTGTATTTACTTAGGTTCAAATAACATTGGGAAAGTTGTGAATCCACAGCTACTCTCCCTGTTATGGCTTAATTAGTAAGACCTTTATCAATAAATCATTATTATCTTTTTAAAAAAAAATCTTTAAAAATCTAAAAAAATATTTTCTGCCTTTAAATAACCCGCAACGTGTTGATAAGCCGTAAAAATGAATGAATCAATCAATCAATTATACTCCCTGTGAAGTGTTGTTAACGTGATACGATATCATTGCTACTTGTATAGGTAATCTTCTCAAATCTGCATTCTTACAAAACACGCGTTCGAAACTAGTTATCACCATGCTAGTTACACAGGGTCGACTCATCAGCATTTTCTTCATATTGTATTAGCAACGAAGAAGTTTCATTTAGAAGCTTCTCCACTTAAATTATTACCTTGTTGATGAGATTCCAGATATTCTGTTTCCTAAGAACGGATACTTTGTTAAACGAAATCCAGAGAATGTGTTCCCGATCATCATACCCTCTTCAGGTCAACCCTTTTCTATACTAGATATACTTATGAGTTGCACACTTTACTGCCTCTCTCACAACAACCTCATTAATTAGAGAGTCAATGATCTAGAAACATGTAATATTGAAGCAATAGTATAAAATGATAATTATTATTTTAGAGCCATATTATGCTAAGCTGACTTTATTGCTCATTGATGCTTATTTTATGAGGTTAATCTTCAAAGTATCTTGAAAATCCGTTTTTATATTCCACCATGGTACCTCGATTCGAACAACAATATCTGGCAAAGATGGTGAATAATAGTTTAGGCTGGGATTAGATAAAAGCTCTAAAAAGCAGTGCTTAAGCTCGTAATAGGCTAGAGTATAGAATTATGTGATAAAGTCTGATATAAAACCTTTTCTGAAGGGAACTACGAGGAAACTTTCCACATGCTACACTACTGTAAGCCTTTTGATAGAAATAAATACTTCATTGACACTTGAACAATCTTTTCATAAGAGGGTTTGCAGGAAACATATTGGCCTTTTCTCCTATCCACAAATTTAACTAAATAAACGTTCAAAACGGACCTTTTTTTGCATTCTTTTTCTTCTGCAGGCCGTGGTTAATTGTGTCTCGCCACAACATCCTATGCTTTGTAGGTCTTATCAATGTTTGTATTTTTCTAGTAATTCTTTGCATGCTCTGATCTGATATCAATTGATACAAGGTAGGTTACTCACTGTTTTTGTTTGTCCTTGTCCTCAATATGTTGTGTGTCAATAACCGTTTCCGCTCACAAAACCCACAAAAGACAACGCTTTATATTATAGAATCCCTTAAAATGAAAATTTAACAGTAGAATTCTGTGAGATAATAGATTGATTGATTCTGTTTCTTTTAGAGCTCATCACATTTTTGAAGGTTATTTATAGCCAGAAATTATTTTAGATTTTTAAGATATTTTTGGTGTGTGATAATAATGATTTTACTGATACAAATCTAATATTTACCTATAACTTAGAGGAAAAAGAGCGGATTCATAATATTCCCAGTGGTATCTGCGCGTAAGTAAATATAATGAAACCGACTGGGATTGAATTTCCGATTTCCAATATCGCACAGTCATCCATTAAACAACCCTTACATCCAAGCTTAAAGCAGATGATATTCCCAAGCGGTCACCCACCAAGCCCGAAGCTGCTTAAGCGATGAACTACATTCCAAATTGAGGTCACTAAATCTTGACCAACACAGCATAGAGGAATCAACTAAGTTAATCGTATCTTCTTCAGCCGAAGCACATGAGACTATTCCAAGAATACCTAGACGGAAAAAAAGACGATCCCTTGAAGCGATAATCCTGACGTGGAAGCAAGGAACAATCAGAAGAGAACAAATGGCAGGGAGAATACAAAACTATTAACAAAGAAAATAAAAATAAATCTTGTTAATTCTCGGTGAAACCAAAACCTTCTGGTAATTGGAATGAAGCCAAAAAGAACAGACAATGCGTGGAAATGTGGAGAAAATAGTAAAACTTGTATAAAGTCATACAACAGACATCAAAACAGAAAAGTTCTACTAGTCTCAAACAACTACTTGAGTTATATTGGATGCCTGACCGAAGATGCCCGCGGAAATAAAGAATACACATCCGAACATTATACCGTACGTCTATAACAAAACAATAACGCACCTATTAATGATGGAAGTCACGAAAGCTATAAAAAAAGCTAAATAAAAATAAAGCATCACTTGACAATGGAGATGAATCTTTGAAAACATTCTCTCTGGCGGAATTAAAGAAAATAGCTTCTAATTACACGAATGAAATCTGGAATCACAAGTTCTTCCCAAGAGTGTGGGGTATATTGTGCATTAATTCACTATGGAAACCAAAATACTTTCACACTTACAGAGGTACCTCAGTTGTATACATTATTAAGTAGTGCCTTAATGAACATAGTATAAGTAGCAGCCCTTAAATATCGTATCAGTAGCAGCCCTTAAATATAGTACCAGTAGCAGCCCTTAAATATAGTACCAGTAGCAGCCCTTAAATATAGTAGCAGTAGGAGCACTTAAATATAGTAGCAGTAGCAGCCCTTAAATATAGTACCAGTAGCTGCCCTTAAATATATTAGCAGTAGCAGCACTTTAATATAGTATTAACGTCAGCCCTGGGGATATAAAAACAAGCGAACCCCTATAGTTACACACTTCAGTGTTTTCGAACTTTTGAAATATTGGGTTGGTGCATAATTATCAGGCATTTTTATAGGCGAGTTATTTATGAATAAAAATAGTTGTTTTTTTTTTTACTTTTCTTACTAAAAATATGATTTTATTTTAGGTCATGCAATCATTACACCTATTACCACCACGAAACGCAAATTAGTTTGTGAGAAGTTGATTTTTAAATAACGGTAAGAATTTAGTTAATACAATTCTCATTAGTACTTTCACAATTTTAGTGTATTATCTACTTGTATAATTAATTTGTATGGTTTATTACGAGAATATTTTATAATACATAAATTGATGATTGTGAAAAGTTAAATGCACAAAATAATAGACCAACTGATTTGCATTTAAAATGGTAATAGGTGTAATGATTGCATCTATGTGATCAAACAGCAGGAAATTGCTAACATCGTCAGTGTGAAATTATATATCTGCTATGTGGACCTCGCAGTCGCATTTATAACCTGAAAATAAAATAACATTTTTATTAGGAAAAAAAAAAGCAGCTATTTTTATTAATAAATAACTCGCCTACAAAAACGCCTGATAATTATGCACCAACCCTATAGTTCGAAAGGACGAAAACTCGGAAGTGAGTTACTATAAGAATTCGCTTGTTTTTATTTCCCAAGGCTGCTGCTCATACTATGTTTAAGTGCTGCTACTGATACTATAATGCGTATCGATAATCAAACTCCTCGGAATAATCAATTAAAAATGTTATTGTTGAATTGTTATGTTTCTTTTTTCATAATTAATATTGTTTAATAAATGCATGGTAATTATGCACCAACCAAATATGTGATATGAACTTTTTCGCACTGAAGCAGAAAGGCCTGTGAACGCTTCCGCCACAATCATGATTACACATGAAAGTCGCACTAAGATGTATTCGTTAGTGTTTCGTTGTGTATACAGTTTACTCCTAGTATATTAAACTCTTGTCTTAAAGTTAACTTTTGTAGATTTTGTTTAATAAATGTTATTTTTCAGAGCAAATTAATTGTTCTGTTATTTTGTGCATGTAACTTTTCACGACCACTGATTCATGTATTGTAAAAATAATCTCGTGATAAACCTTATAAATTAATTATACACTTAGCCAATACACTAAAACTATGAAAGTACTAATTAGAATTGTATAAACTAGCTTCCTACCGTTCTCTGAAAATCAACTTGTCACAAACCATTTTGATTTTCGTTATAGCAATAGGTGTAATAATGAAATTTATGTGATCAAACAACACCAGGAAATTGCTAACATCTTCAGTATGAAATTCTATATCTGCGATGTGGACCTCACACTCGCATACAATCATATTGATAGAAATTTACTCTTCTCATTCATGAGAAATCGCCTTCCAAGCTCTGACTAGATTGAATGTCTATATCTGATAGAGAAATGTCTTACATGTCTGGCGAGGACCATCTTAAAGGGAAAAAGAAAATCAAACCTTATCGGGCATACGACAAGAAGAATATTAGGTCCGATCCCGACCTTTCTAGAATATGTTTTGGGTCATGCTCAAGCAGAGATATGAAGAAATGGGCAAATAGATTTTAATTACTCCACACCACACCGCAAAGGTATCTACTAATATGAAAGAGAATTTTGCTCTCCCTCACAAGGGAATTGTAACGATGTTGAGGTGGGAAATATGCTGATGATATAGGCATCCATTTGTGAGATCTTGAAAAAAAATGAACATAATCTTCAAGTGCTCAAAAAACGGGACTGAAAATGAACATTTCCAAGCTACGTCAGCTGCAAGTATGTTTGATTCACCGTGTCGTGCTAGATGGATTTTCTCTCCAGAGTCTCTCTCTCTCTCTTCTCTCTCTCTCTCTATATATATATATATATATATATATATATACAGCGTGACCCCAAAAAACGGGAACTTTTTAACAATCCAGTAAAACCAAGAGTGATGGAAGAAAAATATTTATTCATAGTAATTGAAACATTAAACATGCCATTTAAGAAACAATGATGGAATTTTAATATTTTTTTAAATTACGTCGTCCTGTAGATGGCGTCCACCTGTACGAATGCATTCTTGAAATCTGCTGTTGAGATTCCTCATTGACTGCTGCAACATCTCAGCTGGGATACTATGAATTTCATCTTGAATTCTAAATGGCGAAATGTTTACTTGCTCAAGATCACTGTCTTGCAGTGTTGCCACATGCTCATGTCTGGCAATACGCACTTCAACAATTCCCGTTCTTTAGGTCACCCTATATATATATATATATATATATATATATATATATATATATAACTGTACTATTTGTCCATATAGGATCCGGTGATCCTACTCTCTATCTAGAATTCCTTGATAAAACCCTAAGAAGAATCAGCAATATTATTGTCCCTGATCTGGAGTCTCGGCTTAAGATACTTTCCCACTGCCGCAAGGTTGCTTCCCCTTACCTCTTCTATAAATACTTTCATGGTAAATGGCCGGACGAATTTTTCGCTATGGTACCTAGGCTCTTTGAATTTAAGCGCAATACTATACTGGAGACGAGATTTCCCCAATTTACTTTTTAGTTGGCTAGTGGAGAGGTAATGTCCCATGCTAAAAGTTTCTTTTCTCCCATTTCTCGCAAGTGGAACTCCCGTCTGGCTCCATGCTTTTAGCCAACATTAATCCGCAAACGATAAAATGCAATGTCAGTCGCTATCTGCTGTCTTCCTGATTGCTCTTCAACTATTCTCGCTCCTTAGCAATGTGCCTGTTTCTAACTCTTCCACAACCACTAACCCCTTGCGTCTCTGTGGCTTTACTGCCATTGTTAGGGGGAACTCAACAAAAATATATTAATGTCTCAAATGGAATTGGAATGAAATCGGTGATAACCTCTAACGTAAATGTAGGTTGTAGGATTAGTGAATTCTACATAAAACGACAACGAATGTACTTGTGAGTCGCTACCCATACTATCATCTAATTCTTATTTTACCTTGGAAGATGTAACATACTCTGAAATTTCAAAGATGCAAGATGCGGTGGCGAGATCAGCTTAGTTTAGATGTCAGTTAGAAGAGCCGAAACACCCAACGAACTCATCCACAGAACTTAACACTTCGGCTGCTAACTATGGAGATTTTCGTTTTTCTTATCTTGCTCCAGCTGGCTAAGTACGTAAACCTACGTTTTTTGCATACCGCTGTTATGAGTGTCACGTTGCGCCATCTATCGTAAAATCACAAAGGACAATGCTTCAAAAGATATCATGTGTATACCCATTACTGATCTGTTAAGTCATTAACAGGTATATCCATGAAAATGGAATGCTGTAAAACTCACTGGTGACAGTGTTCTGTGTAATAAAATATGTAGGTTGAAATTTAGTATTTTCTTTAAAAATGGCTGGCCGGATGGGGACAGCAGTGGACAAATGAGTAGCAGTGAAAGTGTTAATTGAATACATGGTGTTCAAAATATCATTAGACAAATAGATAAACTTATTAAAATGGCAAGGAAAACCAGACAATTTTGAAAGGTTTATATAATATGAAGTAAATTGTGAATTTTATGTACAAATAATTAATAAATTACTATATAGGACCCAGCGTATAAATTACTCTAAAGTAATTAGTAACACATTTATATATCATCTCTCAGGTGCGTCTCCGTGTTTTGGCACAGTGCACTCAGGGGCGACTCCTTCAAAGGACAGAGTCGCAACTGAGGAAAATTAAACTGAGAGGGGCTGGCCCTGGGGAACACTAGAGAGAAGTATCGTTGCACGCGCCGAGGCCAGCGCAACCGACGGCTGCGGGGGCTCGGGGAATTTTTATTCCTTGCCCGGGTGTACTCACTCGGGCTCCCCACATTAAACCGACCTTGTGTCACAACGGGACATCGTGAGGTGCGGGGTGAGTAAATACAAATTACTATATGGGATCCATTAGCTGTACGAATCACATTTAAAACATAAACACATGACATTAATAAAAATATTAATATGAACTTTCACAATAAGACATTAATGTGCAACAAAAATTTAGATGCGACCTCTTCTATATTTTTCGTAAAGACCTGTTGAAATTGACTAAAGACTTTGTGGACACCATGTATACAAACTGGCGACTATAAAAATTGTTCATTTTGATAAAGCCTGTGTACAATATAAAATATTTTTCAATCGTTTTCTCCAAATATTTCTGAATTTAATAGAGGCAAAATGATGGATAAATTTGCATTTCAAATCAAAAACTGAAATCACGATATTATATTTCACTACAAGGAGTTATGTATTTTCTATATTCAAAGTTTATATTTCGGATTAAACTGGCAGCATTTCGGAATGCTGACGTTTTTACTATTAATATTACTTTCTTTATTTCTATTTAAGAGATAATCTCTGGCATCATCACTCAGAAAAAAAGTTAAGAATATACTTTAAATAAAACCTGTTCATATATCCAATATGACGTCCAAAGTGGAATCACTTAGTGTTTTTATTATTCTTGTAAAGTATGAACGACACTTTTATTTTTTTTCATAGTCTATAGCTATATGTTTTTTTTAGATATTTCATTAGATCTGGCGAGAATATATTAGCTTTGCTCGTTTCTTTGAAACCTATTCAATTGCCAAGAAAAGATGGAGAAAATTTGAAAAAGGAAAAAAAATCATATACAAGATAAGAGAAAACGAAAAGAAAATTGCAGCAAAAACAGAAGAAAAATGTTTTGCGGTGAGTACAAATGACGGCGAGGTCTTTGGCTTGTAGATGCGTCTTTGTAAACTATAAGGGAAAAGATTAATAACGGAAGTTGAGATGAGAAAAACGAATAAAATCTTCTTTTTTCTGGGTGCCATTTTCTTATTCTTAGCGCAAAATGCGAGATCTTGAGAAATATTCAATATTACATTTAGGTGACTGTCGATATTAAACTTTTCGATTCCTTGTTATTTTTTTACGAAAAACCTGCGATTAAGGAGGTTACATATATATATATATATATATATATATATATATATATATATATATATATATATATATGGAGAGATGGAGAGAGGGGAGAGAGAGAGAGATAGAGAGAGAGATTTCTTTTGCCTATATATCACTGAGGCTGAAAATTGGTTTGGTGTATGTGACATGATTTTTATTTGATATAAATTTCTGGCTAGATCTGTTTTTTATTCGGAGCAGGAAAAAAATGCATGAGAATTTAAGCGGTTGACTTTCTAGCATATATAGAAATAATTCGATGCAACTGATTTCTTATATGCAAATCTGCACACAATCAGTGTGGCCACACACATTCTCAAATAAGATGTTATCATAATTCTCTGCGGATTATGATTCGGGAGTCCTCAAAATAATGCTGCATAATACAAACACACCTTACAAACTG
>CAHIKZ030005362.1:957500-975000 GCA_903632075.3 Acanthosepion pharaonis
TTTTTTTTATATAAGGATTATTCCTTTGGTCTGAAGTCCCTGCAAAATATTCAGAAGTTTGTTCATTTGATTCGATTTAGAAAAGTCATTTTGCCCGAAACATTATGAAATCATCTTCTGTGTGTTTGCCTGTTTGCGTGCGCATGCGCGTTTGTATGTATGTGTGCTTCTTGATGGGACCGTGTAATGTGCCTGTTTCTACACGGGGAAAATGCATGCATTAAAAAAATATAAATATCTAAAGAAGTCACGACTCCTTTTTTAGAAAAATCATATTTACTTTCTCTCTCCATAAATTGCTGAAAATATATAAATCATTCGTTAAGCTGTCAGGTACTCAGTCTCTGTCTCTCTCTCTCTCTTTATCGCACAGAGAAATGCGCCTGCGCGCACACACACACATGCGCGCAAAGAAACACAAAACCATACACAGACACACACACCCACAAACACACACACAAACACACACCCACAAACACACACACAAACACACACACAAAAACACACACATATGGATTATTTATGGAGCAATATCAGTGCAAAAGCGTATTTAAATATAAAAGTGGCCGCTGAGGTTTTTCATCATTTCACTGAAGCAAACGAAGCATAGGGGTTAGTGAGTGCGAGAGACGATGAGTAGAAAAATTGTTAAAAAACATGTAACAATAAAAGGAACGGAATTAACTATATAGAAAAATAAAGTTTGACATTTTGCATATAAATTGCCACCATTCCCGGCAGTCAGTTATGTGCAATGCTTGTTACTCACTTAGGCGATTATGTATCTTTCGATACATGACTGACAAAGCAGATTTCCCGCAGTAGACCAGTTGCCATCCAAGGTTATAGAACCCGGTCTGTCCTGCTATTTACCCATAGCTGGGAGGAGAAGAAGAGGATCCATACCTTTGCCAAAGGCATTAGCACGTAATGGATTCGACTGGAATTCGAACTCGGATCTCCGATTCCTCAATCCGAGCCTCTATCCATTACTCCACCACGGCGCGTAAATTCATAAAGGCACCATAGAACACTTAACATGAAACTATTTCTAGATAATGCTCAGTAAATCTATGACTAATGGGAAAATACCTGAACACGAGACGACAGGTCAGGACCAACAACATTGCGGATACTTCTTTGTATTTTATGAAGAATTTCTAAATATTATACCAGAGACGGATATGCAATTTGATTGGTCCTGATCTGGTATCTGTCTACAGTCACTTTCTCACAGACCTACCGTCGTTAACCTCTAACTTTTCTACACGTAATTTCACAGTAACTGCTCCGACGAGCTACTTTCGCTGGTTCCCAAACTGCATGAATTTAAACGTGCTACTAGGGTGGCATCTCAGTCCCACCCTTTCGCTGTGGAAATTCTTAACTATAGCCGTCTCTTCTATTCCAATAGTTTCATAGCTCGCACTTCCCGTCTGTGTAAATCCCTTCCTCTTATTTGCTTCCCTGATAGCTATAAATAATCTTCAAATATTAAAATGCAATGTCAGTCGACGTCTTCAGATGCCTTGAAATAATTTCCCGTCCTCCTCTTCATTCTTCCCATTATCATGCCTCTTTACTTTTGCTCCCACTCTCTGTAACCCCTTGCGTGCTAGTGGCACTTCCCCACTTGCTTGGGGTAAAATGCCTTAAAAAAATAATAAAAGAAACACCAGGTCAGATGCGACAGAATTATTCAATGGATAGACGAATGGTAGACAGTGTAAGATCCTTTCTAGCGAGAAAAATTGCCTAGCACAATACAGTGGACCACATTTCCTAGCAGCAGACCTATCATTTGATTCAATATATTAGCCAGAGGAAATGTAATGAGTGACTGTGATGGAGGTTAGCATCAGCCATACTGATGGAAAGAAAAAAGGGCTTATTTCATAGGATAAAAAGAGAGTAGTTTCGTTTAGGAACGTTAAAATAAACAGGCCCCAATTACAAACATTATTTAGTTATTTTTTTTTTTTTAGATCGGCTGCCATTTTGACCTCAGAAAATCGAACAGACATACTTTTAAGACAAAGGTAAAGTGTTGTATCATCAGCATAGATAAGGAGTTGAGAAATGATGACATCATAAAGGTCGTTGTTGAAATTTATAAACAACTTAGGTCCAAACATGAAACCGTGTAGTAGACCTGCATTAATGCACAAAGAACTATAAAAATGTCCGTTTAAGATAAGTCTCATAACGCGATTTGATAGGGAATATTGAATCAAAATATTCAAAAATATGGAATCAAATATAAAAAAACAGATCATTCGCAAATGCAATAAGCATTCAACTTGTGAAGAAGAAAAGTATACCAAAACCTGTCAAAAGTCTTCGGGATATCTCTGGTAACAGCCTGAACGTCACCATTATCATTTAAAGGATGATAGACTCTTTCAACAGTTATCGTTAATGCATCAGCAGTTGAACAAGAAAAGCGAAAATAATATTGCTTATCGGAAAGAAGACCCTGCGAGGTGAGATGCTTATCCAATTTATATTTGATTAGAGCCTCTGGTACATTGCCACATAGAGTTAGAATGTTCACCTTAGTTTTTAAAGCCTGGAGCTGCGGAGGAAAATTTACAAGAATTAAAAGCAAGATGCACCAATTCATTTATTGTAGTTTTTAGAGAGAACAGGAAAATTCGATTGATATATATATATATATATATATATATATATATATATATATATATAAAGTTTCAAATTAAAAAATAATAATGTTTTATTTTTGAAAGTATTTATTTATTTATATATATATTTGATATTTCAATTGTCCTCAATCTTTCATCAGAAAGATTAATTTGAAACTTTTCTATATATACATATTAAGAAAGTATATGTGGCTTTCATTATGCTATATATATATATATATATATATATATATATATATATGCGTGTGTGTGTGTGTGTATGTGTGTGTGTGTATGTGTGTATGAGTGTGTGTGTGTCTGTCATACATAGACTGTTTTACTGTATCACAGTTAGACATCCTATTGCCTCAAGCCAGGATGCCAACCCCAAGCGATATGGCATAAGTCGAAGATTATAACCCTGAGCCCTCACTAGAGCGGAAGGTGAATTTTACGTACTTTATCTTAGAATAAACACGCCAGTGACTTAGAGAGATCAGTTCATAGAAGAGTTTCTACATCAGCAGTAGCTGTCACTTTCGCAGTCTAAAGTGCTTGACTGAATTTTCTTTTTTTTCAGTGCGGACACCCCATATATATATATATATAAATATATATATATATATATATATATATATATATATATATATATATATATATATATATATATATATATATATTAAAGACATTTTTATGTTTAACGTTCTTTTTATATATACAAGTATTAAAAGTAAATGCTCTGTTTATAATAAACAGTATTAAATAACATTTACCGGCCTGAATGTCCGAGAAATTTTCATAGAAAATATTCGTCCTTTGACAGGATTCGAACCTGCATCCTATACGGAACCGTCTCGGCCACAAAGGAGCGTTCGGTAGGCAAGGTCGAATTTACTGCTTATCAACTTCAATCTTCCATGAATCTCGTACATTCATAACTGCTCTGGCCTATCAAATGTAAACAAATGACGTCATATATTAAGAAATGGACAAAGTCCGACAATTTATTTATTAAAGACATTTTTATGTTTAACGCTGTTTTTTGTTGATCTTTGTGGCCGAGACGGTAAGGCACGTCAGCGTAAATGACGGTTCTGTATAGGATGCAGGTTCGAATCCTGTCAAAGGACGAATTATTTCTATGAAAATTTCTCGGACATTCAGGCCGGTAAATGTTATTTAATACTGTTTATTATAAACAGAGCATTTACTTAAATACTTGTATCTATAAAAAAAGAACGTTAAGCATAAAAATGTCTTTAATAAATAAATTGTCGGACTTTGTCCATTTCTTAATATATATATATATGATGACGATATATACATTTTTATATAACAAGCATATATATGAAACAGCATGCTTTTCTTCTCAAGAATAAAGCAATTCACTCCAACCAAGGCTTTGTTTAACAAATTTCACATAGATTATTTCCTTCGGTGCCGATATTTCTCCAATGTTGCATACGAAACGTAAACAAAACAATTTCTAATAATATTAATGGATTTAATTTCAATTTGATATTTTTATTACTTTTATTATAAACGTTATCACAGTTGACACTTCGTATTTAAAATAAACGAGCCATTCTATTTTTATTTTGAATCGTGCGTATTACATCTGTTGTTCTTTGCATTCGAGAAAACTTTAAGCGGAAATTTCTTTACTAAAATTTCCCGAATGCGCAAAACGATATAGTTAATTCACATTATTTAAAAAAAAAAAAAATGGGGCGTCTATTTCAGATACGAAGTGTAATGTTGAACTGACTTAAATTCTCATTCCAGCCATCTGAATACACCGGAATTTATAAAACGCATTTCACTAAACATATTGAATACGCTTTATTCTGGATAGCGATGGCAGTGATAGTCGAAAGTAATTGAATGTATAAAAATGACCTTTGAACTATTTTACATTTTTAATTCTGATGTAAAACACTACTTGGAAGTTTTAAAAACTGGAAAACAATTTAAAAACAATTTTTTTTGGGTGCTATTGCGTAAAACCTGTTTGAATAAATATTTGCTACCAAAATACATATATTTATATATATATATATATATATATATATATATATATATGTATATGTATATATATATATAATTTTATAAAGTATATATATATATACTTTTATAAATATATATATGTGTGTGTGTGTGTGCGTTTTCCCGGAGAAGATGTGATTTTCATTATAAAAATGAAGAAACCAATGAGAACACACATTTTCTACGGCGAAACACATCTTTGAAAAAAATTCGCAATTTGTCTCATCATTTTATCTCTGGTCTCGGATATTATTATCCAACATATAAAACACACACACACACACACACACACACAAAACACACGTACATGAATACATATATATATATATATATATATATATATATATATATATATATATATATATATATATATATATGTGTGTGTGTGTGTCTGTGTGCATGTGCATTGTGTGTGTGTGTATATGTGAGTAGAAGAAAAATTCAATTAGTTTATATTGTTTAAAAGCACCTCCATATGCACATACATATGTATATGTTTTTGTATGTGTGTGCACCTCTGAGTGTCGTATATATATATATATATATATATATATATATATATATATATATATATATATATATATGTGTGTGTGTGTGTGTGTGTGTGTGTATGTGTGTGTGTGCGTACATTATAGGGAACACGAATTCAATTACATGATTTTTAATAAATTCAACAGAACAGTTCTGTTTGATTAAAAAGACAACTTTTATTTTGTGTTTTAGTTTAGTTATTTCAGACATCGTATTTTTTCCCTTGGAATATTCCACAGTCTGTGAATAATTCCCATATGCTATACGTTTTAAATGCTTGTTCTGTTGGTAGAATAAATTATGCCCAACATGTACGAGGCTTTCTTCAAACGTCTTATTCCAGACTTCTACCTGTTATTCTTGATGTGTGTATGTGTTTTACAGAACGTGAAATCGGGGGCTGAGTTCGATTGCCAATCGGGTTGCTTCCATAAACTTAAGTGCAAATATCTTGATAAATGTATAACTCCATTTTTTCCCCTTCTATGAGAAAAATAATAATATTTTATCAAAAAATTTATTGTTACTCTAAAAAAATAGTTAATGCAATATTTAAATGCACAACAAAATTGTTGTTACAATCAAAAATATGCTTTGGCGTTAAACAACCCACAAATAGTTGATACGCCTTTAAAAACACATCAATTCAATTTGGAAAATATTCTACTACGTAGCTTAGATTACAGATTATCGCCCTTGTCAGAATATTAATTCGCTCTATAGATTGCCCTTTTTTCTAATCCGAAGCCGTTGGTGAATTGCGTAGTGATTCCTATATTGTCTTGTAGAATACGATTGTCTTGGATACTATAAAAGACGTTTGCCTCCATGCCTTCTGATTCCACATTAATGGTTTCAGTGGGAAATATAACAAGGCTTCTTTCAAAAACTGACTGCTGAATAGAGGAGAGAACTAATAAGTAGAAACCATTTGTTATTAAAAACCGATCCAAAAGCCTCTGCTTAAGAGTGCCAACAGAAAATGTTATAGACTTTATAAACAGAAACTGAAAGTCTTCTCTCCGAAGCAGGCAATCAAGTAACTAACAAGTTTAAGGATTTGATTTAGTTCATTGTCATTACTTCTCATGATATACCTCTGATTAATATATACTAGCAACATGGTCCGGCGTTGCCCGTGCTTGATTCACAAATTGTACGATTCATACAGCAATAGCTATCACTTGACTTAAAATATTTTTGCCCTTCCTTGCCTTCAAATGAGTGCCCTTTGCCGTGCTGATGTTGCTACATCCCTTACTTCTTGCCTATCTCACACTGCGAAGTTTTTCAAAGCTCTATACTAAACATTAAATCTGTTACTTTTAAAAGCACTAAACAAAATATACACAAAACGGTCAGCTTTAAAAAAGGACTCGTAACTGGAAAAACCCAATGAAAAAAGAATGTTAACAACATTTTCACACCCAGCCCAATTCTGCGGAATCAGAATCAACGTTAAGTTTAAGCAAGCGAATGAGCCAATTGGAGTAAAGTGCAATGCAGATTTAAATTTTTCCCATTTGTGACGAATGCAACTATCGATTTTTTTGCATGGTAGCATGCTAGTTAACATTTGTGTCAGTCAGCTGTTGGCTCTCACGCTGGCCAATAGAATCTTCCTGCCTATCCGTGGCAGCCAGCTTTCATTCTGGCCTGTAAAAAATGGTCGCAAACTACATGAAAACTGCCGTATAGGGATGAAAAAATTGATTATTATCCAATATGTACACATCAGAAGTCAAAATAATAATAATAATAATAATAATAATAATAAAAATGATGATGATGATGATGATGATGATGAAATAAAACTATCAAAAATTTGGCAAATGAGAACATTGACAATTCCTCTTGTAGATGGAGCCCATTGAAGTAATTCCTAGTTGTCCATGCCTTAAAGAAATACAAAATGTTTGTCTTAGGAATGCAGCCTACACCGTACGAAGGTCTTTAGCCATGTATTTTTTTTTTAATTGCTCAGTGGAAAATATCATGATGAATTTCTGATCTTAGGTCTATGGTCAGGACCCGGAAAGAAATGAATTCTCACTAGAAATCAAAGGAATAATAATAAATAAATAATAATAAAACTACTAAATATTAGAAGTAGGATATGTAGAAAAGAATTCGTAAGTTATTAACAGTGAAACTGATCGTCATATATACAAGAGTTGGTGGGAAGTCTCATACGCAGATCAAGGTGTTCCCATAGAATGTGAGTAAATAAAGTTTATTTTTCAGCATGGTCCCCTTTTCGGTCCACACACTTCTTCTGTCGTTCCATTATTTGGATACCATTGATGAAGAGATTTTAAACCTGTTGGTAAAAAAAAGTCAACAACAACATATATGACATCATCAATGCTATATTGGTTCCCAGCCATGTGTTATTTTCACGTTAGGAAACAGATAATAGTCAGATGCGGCCAAATCAGAAGAATAGGGTGCATGATCAACCAGTTCAAAGCCACAGGCAGGCACAGCAGCCACTGAAACCAAGGATTGCGTGCTGAAGCATTGTCTTGATGAAACAATACCCCTGATTCAATTTTTCAGGGTAATTTTTATTGATAGCCTTTCATAATTATGTGAACTCGTTGGGATAGTACTCGCCATTGATGGTGTGTGCCTTTTGAAGATATTCAATGACCAAAATTTATTTTGCATCCTAAAAATACAGAACATATCATCTTCCCTATTTACATTATTCGAACTATTCTCCTCGTCTTTGTCACCATATTTATTATAACTTTTCGGCCGTTGTACGCTCCGGACTTTTTCAGGTGGTTGGAATGTCGAACTGAACCCATTTATTTCGCTCACTGGGGAAGACTGTTCTAGTTCCACGTGCTTAATGTTTAATGGATGCCAGTTGTCAGTTATCTCCTGTTAATTCCCCTGTCCAAGTTCTCCACTGTCTTAACCAGGTATTGAACTCACACACTTTGGGTCCTGTCACTGGATCTAACCAACGCCTTTATCCACTATGCTATGTGTCTTTGAGGACATCTGTGTATGAATTTCTCTGTATTATAAATCTTATGTCTCAGCAACTATTTTTTTTTACCAGTGATCACATTGCAATTTTCGCTGCTATAAAACATGTTTTTTACCAGAACTCATATTGCAATTTTTATTGTTATCATCTTCTCTGCAGATGAAGCAACGTCGGCCTACTTTGGAGTAGGTGATGTGTGTTTCAAGTGAATAGCCCGTGTCTTTGTCTCTGGATCAAATTTATAAAGCCAAAACTTATCCTGGGTTAGGGAACTTACATGAACCCCGCTGGATTTGCTTGAAACAAAGTTAAATGTTTGCGTGATGCTCTTAGCTACTGTGCATTTGGTCAGGCGTCACAAAATATGGCAAAGTCTGAACAGAAAACTTCGTCATGCCAAATTAATTGTGGAGAATGTTCTCAACCTTCTCACAATATATGCTTCTAGCATTGGTTAAATAAAGGGTTCTGTTCGAAATTCCAACGCATAGGGTACGATGGATAAATTGTTATCTGAATAACGCAAAAAGGAAAATAAAACTGGCATCTCATTCTAACAGATATATTTATCAAAATTACACAAAATATCTTGAAATACTAAAAACTAAATATATTCAGTAAAATCACCATTGGCTTAAAACACGGCCTCGAGATGACTTCGGAATTATCTGCAACTCTTCAGCACGGTCTCCTTCTTTAAGTTGATGAAGGCGATTATAATTCTTGTCTTCATTTCAGATTTGGTCTCAAATGGAGTCTCGGTCTCTCGCTCAACTGTGCCCCACACATAATAATCAAGGGGGTGCAGTCTGCGGTGTTAGGTAGTCAGATGTAAGGAGATGACGTGGTCGCAAAAATTGTCTAACAGCCTTGATTTGGGTCTCCCGTTTCTTTGTCATAGTGCAGACTTCTATTGCCAAATGTAGGGTCCACCGTCGGTGACCCTCTTAGACCAGGGTAGTAATACCTCCCTGGATACGGACCTGATTTACTTGGAAGAATCATTTTCAATCATGGCCAGAATCTTCCCAACTAATTTGGAGGTTTTCTTTTCAGAACGATCAGAGTGACTTTTCCGAGTTGCTGAACCTTCGTAATCACCATTAGACTCATCCACTTCTTTACAAATGCTTTGCACTGTCCTCTGATTGACACCCAAACCTCCCGCAATGTTAGTATTGGAAATTCCGTCATGAATGTGTAGCAATTGACCCTACTATAGTGTGCAGACGAGAAAATCAAAAACAAACAAAACGCCCATACGAAATTAAAAATATAAAATGGCGACGATTTACCCATCGCACGTTGTACATCACCTGAAGATCGGCGCGTACAACCGATAAAATGTCGTGAATATGGCAATAAAGATGAAGCCAAAAGTCTGGACGCTCTAAATAGTGTAAATAATGTTTACACATATATGTGAAGGTGTTATAGGATATATACAGAGATTGTTATGCAAAAACAAAATGATGGCTGCGATCAATAAGTCAATTATTTTTACACGCCGGTGAGAAATCCTCATAAAAATAAGATTACTTGTTTTATGGGGGCGTGGGCATGAATTAATGTTTGGCAGGTGTGTCATGTTGGCCATGAAACCTGTCGTAACCGCCAGCTTTAATAGATTTCGCATTAATTTAATGTTGAAAATTTAGAAAAAAAATATATATATATATATATATATATATATATATATATATATATATATATATATATATATGTTTTCTGCAATTTAGAAAAAAAAACTATTGCAAGATGTGTAGACATTTTAAAGAAAATATACGTGTAATAAAATATAAGTGCAGGAGAATATAAGGGTAATATCAAAAAGTCGACGAAGGCGGGAAATGAAAGACAATGTTAGACAATGAATTCAATGTATTGGTATTTACGTATTAAATAGAAACAAAAGACGTAACAGGAGTATAACTTTCGAATTTCGAAAGGAAATCACTACAGATTAAGTGTTGAAAAAATATTTAATTCATATATATATATATATATATATATATATATATATATATATATATAATTATTATTTATAAAAATATAACATAAGTATGTTATAAAATCACTACAAAAATAGCCATTTTTGTTTTCAACACACTCGGTGTCTTATCCTTGATAAGACACCGAGTGTACTGGAAAAAAATGGTTATTTTGTAGTGATTTTATAATATATTTTTTATAATTTTATAAATATAATTATATACTCTACTTTTATTGAGCACTCTTTTAAGAATAGTAATTGTTAGTTATTGGAATTCATTTAATATATACCAATTATATACTTGGATATATATATATATATATATATATATATATATATATATATATATATATATATATATATTATGGAGGACTATTATTATATTATGGTGGACACCCCAGAAACCAGAATATATGACTTGATTATGGCGGTGAATGCACTGTGCAGAACCAACCAAACTTTTTGAAGGGGCGAATACAGAGACCCGGTGCACTACGTGCTATAAGGTCCCCAAACGATCCTACGAAAGTTTTGAATTTAGAGTTGTCCTTCTCCAAGACGAGTTGCCATCCAAGGCTATAGAACCCGTTCTGTCTATTAACTCCTAGCTGGATATATATATATATATATATATATATATATATATATATATATATAAATATTTCATTGAATATGACCGACAAGGTGCTTTGATTTTTTTTTGTAAAATTTCTCATTTGATCTAATTATTTTTGTTTTCAGATGATAAATTATATAAAGACTGTCCGAATGTACACTTAGCCATTTTCAAGGGTGAAATATTTTAACTGTTAAATAAGAAATAGTTTGAAAGTTAAAATATGTCTTCATTGAAAATGTCTAAATGTATAGCCGAAAGCGCTCGGAAAAAAAAGAAAACTCGAGCAGTTTATCAACTGAAAAGAAAAGAAAAATATCGCATGAGAAATTGTATAAAAACTAAATCAAAGCACCTTGTCTGTCGTATTCCATGAAATGTCCATGAAAGAAGGATTGCTGACTAAATACACAACTATATATATATATATATATATATATATATATATATATATATATATATATATAAGTATATGATTGGTGTATACGGAATAAATTCAATAACCATTAAAAAAGTGCTTAATACAGAGTAGAGCGAATATATTTATTTATTTAAGAATTATTACATAAATGTGTCATAATTTATAAAATTAATTTAAAAATATATATATATATATATATATATATATATATATGTTAAAGAAAAACAGACCACTTTAAGGTACCATTATGATAATTTATTTCACCAGTGCCCTTTTAAAGGACGCCGGATCATCAGATAGCACTTCCAAAAATGAAATGAAACGAAAAATGAAATTAAAATTGATGGGTAGTGAAAGCTTTTGTAATTTAACAGAGAGTGTAAAAGGAGCAGTTAAAGAGACATGGTAGAGTATAGGGAGGGATTAATTTAATATCTCTCTCAAACATACTTTCTATTGGGGGAGGAGGAGGGACCAGACCATGACCTATTTAGATGGTTAACTTAACGGAAGTGATATATTGAAATGGGAAGGGAGAAGGGAGAAAAGAAAAAGAAAGAAGATGGAGAAGGAAGTAAAGAGAAAGCGGTTGTAATTGGGTTTTATCAATTCATGTAAAGAATAGATTTTAAATCTTGATAGTAATTTAGATGTCTAAAAAAAACAAAAAAAACGAAGATATTAATTTCATGTTTGCTATCAATTTAAATATTTAATTTTTTTACAAATAGTTTAGTGATTTAATATAAGTTAAATACTATATTTATTAACACATTTATAGAGAACATATTAAAAAAAGTTGCCAATGTAGAATACCGCTGAAATTCAGGTAGTCTGGGCACCTGACAAAGAAAAGAACTCATCCGAGCAGTTGCCATGAAAATATTCGTACAACATATGAACGCCACATCAGTTCGGTGAGAAAATGACTTGAGATAAGTTTCCTGGTCACAGGTTCGATTACATTACAGACACATCTTTGAATTTTGTCAAGAATCTTAAGATATTCAGGAATATATATTAGGAACACCAGACCAGAGTATTAAATACACGGACGAATGGTCGGTTTACTAATATGCAAGATGGATTCTTATGAGAAAAATTTCTTTGGCACGACACAGTAAACCAATCTTGCAGCATGACGTAGCATTTGACTCGATATACTCGCTCGATTTCATGACATTGGAAACATGAGGCCAACAAGGCGTAGAGTGTTGCTCTACTAGAGTTCAGCATTAACCATCCTGGTGGTATGCAGAAATATTCCTCTCTGGTGATTTAATGAAAGCAATCTTGTTTTGGAAGCGTTGAAATTTGGAAGCGTTGAAATTTGGAAGCCATTTCTAACAACTGATTGTAGATCTATTTCAATAGTTGTTGTCAGGCATGCTTTGTCTTATATGTTGGACTTGCTGCTAAGACATGAGTAGTGTCACCTCCATAAATATCTAGTTGAAATTGATGGCATCAGGGATATCACTGATGAAGATCAGAAATAAGGATAGGGCCCTGGGGTACACCAGGCTTATTACGGAATAATTCCTGGAAGCATGCCCGTTCAACAATATTTCTGCCATGACGTTAATAAAAAAATAACATATTTATAATAATTTCGATTATCTGTGAATAGTTCCTGAAAGTTTCATTAACATCCGACAATTATTTATATTTTTGAAAGATTTTCCAAATTAATGTGTGTCATACCAAAAAAAAATCCTGTTAAAAACTGTCTCTGTTATTTACTAATTCCGCTGATACAAAGAGAAACAAGTTTTTTTTTAATCAAAATTTAGAATGTTCTAAAAGGAAGGAAAAATTTTAAAAATAATTAAAAAAAAACTTTGGACGTCCCATTTAATAATAACATAACCATTTAGACGATAAAATTTTGTTTTCGTCAAGTTTGGCGTCTTTTTCATCATGCTATGCTCTTTTTTAGCGATCTCGTGGTGGTACCTAGATTAAGCGAATGTACGCCCGAAGTCTCACTAACCCTCATACTTGCGTAGAAGGCATCACAAACCCTGTCGAATGCCTTGGAGATATCTAGAGCCACAACCAGAACTTAACCATTTTTATCTAAAACTTATACAATTTTAGAGGTGGCCGTTAGCAAGTCGGCGAAACGGGAGCTCTAACGTTTTTTGTGTTACTTTTTTTTTCCGAAAGGAGTTTTTGCGAAGTAAGATGCTTAACCAATCCCGCAATTATTAAGGAATCGGTTACTTTGCAGAAAGAAGGACATAGACTAATATGGCGATAATATAAGGTGTCCCCAGAGTTCTTTAAAACAGGGGATACGGAGGATGACTTCCAACACGTTAGAATGCAGGAAGCAGAAATGTCGCACTATTTAATTTTGTTCGTGAGTTAGTTAGCAACAATTTATTTGTGTCTGTTTTCTAGAAAAATCTTCAGGGAAACAGAAAAATAATTATCTTTCTTTTCCGAATGTCTACATAATTGTTCTTGTAGACAATGTTGAGTAATGGCAGTAAGTAGGCGAAAAGTGAGCGTCTACGCATCTTGCTGAGTAGGCTCACTTAAGATGTGAACATCAGTCGCCGTGTTGACAAAACAAGGTTTTATACGAAACCCTTCCTTGCGATGGTTGACTTAGTTTTGCTTCCAAGGGCACTGTCAGCCGATATTATTTGTAGAAGATTATTGGCCAATCCCTCAACAACATTTTTGGATTAAATTTATATTTTAATATTTCATATATATTTATCTTACTAAATTATTATAAATGCTATTTGCGTTATAATTCCATGCAATTTTTTACAATGTACTGACATCAGAGTAATCAAAAAATAAAAGTCCTCGGTAAAATAATTAATCATGTTGTGTTTCGGTATTTTGACAAACTAAGTGTTAGATGCGTTCAATTATCTTTAGGCAAAAATGTTCTCAACTGTATATAAGGTGTGTTATTAAAAAAAAATGATATGATTACATTGGATAGCCACCCCGATGCGCTTTGATACATCGAAACAGTCTGTCTGTGGATGATGATATATACTTATATTTGATTCCGGTCGATCACTCTGGAGAGAAAGCGCAAATTTGTAAACAATGAATACTACTGCTAATAATGCAATGCTCTTCTATGAATTGCGCCCTCTCTGTTAAAATGGTGTGTTTATTCGAAGAATAGATACGTAAAAATTCGCTTTCCTCATTACCGAGAGCTGTTAGCCCTGGGGTAAAATCTCTGACTCATTTCGATGAGACAATCGGATGTCTACACTGATGGAAACAGCCTATCTATTTATGATTATATATATATATATATATATATATATATATATATATATATATGTTAAGAAATGGACAAGGTCCGACAATTTTTTTTATTAAAGACATTTTTATGTTTAATGTATTTAACAAATGCTCTGTTTATGATAAACAGTATTAAATAACATTTACCGGCCTGAATGTCCGAGAAATTTTCATAGAAAATATTCGTTCTTTGAATTCGAACCTGCATCCTATATGGAACCGTCAAAGAACGAATATTTTCTATGAAATGTTATTTTATGCCAGAGCAGTTATGAATGTACGAGATTCATGGAAGATTGGAGTTTATAAGAAGTAAATTCGACCTTGTCTACCGATTGGTTCTTTGTAGCCTAGAGGTAAGGTACGTCAGCGTATATGACGGTTCCGTATAGGATGCAGGTTCGAATCCTGTCAAAGAACGAATATTTTCTATGAAAATTTCTTGGACATTCAGGCCGGTAAATGTTATTTAATACTGTTTATCATAAACAGAGCATTTGCTTAAATACTTGTATCTATAAAATAACAACGTTAAACATAAAAATGTCTTTAATAAATATATATATATATGCATGTGTGTGTGTGTTTGTGTCTGTGTCTGTGTGTGTTTCAGGCGTCCACGCAATCTTTTCACTTGAACATTGTTGCCGTTTAACTGTCCCTTTCAGTATTTATACTAGACTTCCCGTGAACTATTGGGGTACTGACAGTTCAGGTTATAAAACACTGAAATCGATTTCAACATTCCATTGAAATGAAAGTTAATTTTATTATGATTCAGTTCAATATTTTCCAGTCGTTCGTGCTATAATTGGCCTGCTTTGCAAGTTCATCTTTATCGTTTGACTGATTGTTTACAGCATTTAATAGGAATGCAACTTACGGAATTAAGTTGGACATTACTTTTTTTTTAATATAGCAAAAATATTTTAAAATCATATTCACTAGAAAATAGTTTTAAACATGCTAAAAATATTTTTTTAAGTGTTTAAAATATTATTTATTTAAAGAAAGTTGAAATATAAATTATTACTCTACAAATAACTCAACCGAACAGCAAAGCGCGATTTCTTTGCGTCTGTCTTTAACTTAAAAAAATATTTTAATTAGAAAAATCATCTGTTTGAAAAATGTTAAAATAAAAATATTTACTGTATCAACAACTCGTAAATTATGATGCAACGGACGAACTTACTATGTAAGCATTCACAGACCTTTAGTCTTATATTTATATGCTCTATCTCTGATATTGAGTATTTTAGCCCATAAATATAGCGGATGAATGCCTTCTTTTGGGAATTTGGTGATATGGTAAATTCGCGTTCAATCCCAGAGCAGGGTAATGGTTACTTTGAGTCAGTGGAAATGTTGGGAGCATTAACGGAACAGTGGCAAGCAAGAACAGCATAAGATACCCTTGGATATAACGAGTGGAACGAAAAAAATCTACGAGTGTATATTAAAGGGTTCAGTTAGAAATTCCCTTATCCAGAATGTACAACGAAAAAAAATAACGGCAACAAAAATTGGGAAAATAGACATCGTCTAAATAATGTGATTAATGAGAGCTCATCATGCCGCAAAGTTAGAGACATCGACACATAAACACAGAAGCATATATATATATATATATATATATATATATATATATATATATATATTGGAGGCATGCTTTCGTTAGGAAACGTCTCATGAAATAATTTAGACAAGTTTCTTTCTACGTTGTCTCGACGGTTGAGTTTTTATCTGAATGACTCATCTAGCATCTCTCAGCATATATATATATATATATATATGAAGATAAGGACAAATTCCGGCAATTATTTTAATACATTTGCACATTATTTTTATAGATAGATTTTTAAGCGAATGCTCTGCTTATAATAAACTGTATTAACAACATTTACCTGCCTGAATGTCCGAGAAATTGTCATGAAAATACGTGTCCTCCGACAGGAATCAAACATGTATCCTGTACAGAACCGTCATATAGCCTGGCGTGCTTTTACCGATTCCGCCACAGAGGAGCATTTCAGTTAGCTAGGTTGATTTTACTGTTTTTAAACTACAATTTTCTATGATTTTCTCAAGTATATTCATATCTGCTCGATGCGTAGCCAAATGTAAACAAATGATATAACATATTATGAATCTATAATTTTATCTATAAAAAAGAATGTATAAGCATAAAAATGTCTAATTGTCGGACTTTGTCCATTTCATAATGTGTGGCATCATTTGTCTTAATATTAAACAAGCAGACTTTCTCGGTGTCACGTTAGATCTAGTTATCGACAATTTGCAACCTTATATCAGGAATAATGCCCGCCCAATTTATATTCACCCCAATTCCAACCACTCCCAACTCTGTAATCCAACATATACCTCTCTTTGCAGAACGTAGGATTAACAAGCATTCATCAGATAAAGAGATGTTTGATAAACATAGCAGTGTGTACAATAAAGTTCAATTGAATAGTGGTTATAAGAGCACTGAAATATATGATGATTGTAATTCAAAGAAAAGAAATAGAAATAGGAAGATCATCTGGTACGCCCTCATTCAATCAATTAGTACTAAGTTAGGCCATATGTTCCTCAAATTGATCGATAAACATTTTCCGAAATGTAAACCTGTTAGTAAAATATTTAACATAAATACATTAAAACTAAGTTATAGTTGCACCAGTAATATCGACAAAATCATAAATTTGCTCAACAATAAAACTATACACCAATTTAATAAACAAAACCATAATAAAAGTTCAAATGACAATAGCGTTAAGGATACAGGTCAATGTAATTGTATGAATTCTAACCAATGCCCATTGTCAAACAAATGTTTAACTGAATCTATTTTCTATCTTTCTCCTATCACTACAATGGGAAAATCCGAATGTTGATAAGTTCTATATTGGTAGTTTTAAGAATCCTTTCAAACTCGTCTTTTATTTATAATACTTATAGA
>CAHIKZ030005362.1:985000-1015000 GCA_903632075.3 Acanthosepion pharaonis
CGTCGTAAATATGAAAATGTAGATGAGGACAGCAGTCCGACCAATGTAAATAGTTGCAACACCTTATCTCAGAAAGTTAGACAGATGTTAGTTATAAAAGATTAATAAAAGCTTCGGCCATGATTATTTGCATCTTGTGTTACTTTACCTTGAATCGGATGGAAATACATTTTGGAAATGAAAAAATATATACATGAGACTGTTATTTGTTAATAAAATTTAGCACAGGACAAAGCAATAATTTCGTTTACAAATCTCATGCTGTCATTTCTTCAAGACACAAAATGACAGGTGAAGACAGAAGCCGATTGGAAGGACAATCACCTCAGCCAATAAAGTTGGATTCTTCTCATAGGAGCATTCATCTTTGTTGGCAGTGGATTTTGTTTATTGGCTTATTGATCCCACCAATTTGCAAATCTGGAATATCGCCGCCAGTGAATTATCTGTGTGTAGTTTATGCAACGGGGTTCTTTACTGCGGGACAGCTTGTCTTCTGCTGCGTAGTTCAGTTTCTGCTCCCCTGATATTAGTTGTTTAGTCAGGGGGTTTCTCAAACCCGGAATGGTGAGCAGCAAGTTCCTCCAGGAGTTACTGTTGATCCCAAGAGCATTTATGCCCCTCTTACGTACATCCGTTTAGTGACGGTAGTGGGTTTCACATTTGCCATTTGCAAGTTCTTCCTAGATGATATCTTTGGTAAACACACGGCAAACACACACATACACACACACACACACACACATACACACACACACACACATATATATATATATAAACATATATATAAATATATATATATATATATATATATATATATATATATATATATATATTATGTATAAATATATTAATGTATATATATTTAGGTATATATATATACATATATATATATATATATATATATATATATATATATATATATATATCTATATATATATTGTTCACTAATATTATCTATATATATATATATATATATATATATATATATATACACACACATGTGTGTATATGTATATATATATATATATATATATATATATATATATATATATATAAATATATATATATATATATATATATATATATATATATATATATATATATATTTGCTGAAGTCGCGATAATAATTGCAATTTATTATTCAAAATTCTCATGCATTTTTATTTTTAGAAATTTATCTCCTCCTGACTTTGTTATTCATTTCGATCATAGCATGATGTCATCAAAATACTTTCATCTTAATGACAGATTCACATCAGACTTACTGTTGAATTAGAAAGAGGCTGACACCGTCTGGATCTGTGAATCCTAACATACTATATTAGCTAACATTCATCTAGAAACTCAATATGTCAGGCACCCAACATTTTGTTTCTTAAAATACTGTCTTTCGATATTTTTTCTACAAAAATTGTTTTAAAAATGTTTTCCTAAGTTCAATCAACTCGCTCCTCCGATCTAGTATACTTTAATTTGATTAAACATGTATTGAATATATATATATATAGACATATATATATATATATATATATATATATATATATATATATATATATATATATATATATAGACATATAGACATTCTATAGTGTATAGTTCATGTTCTATTTCTTTCTTTTCCGAGTTGCACGTTAGTCTTACTAATGTCATCCAGGCTTAGCTTTGAACAAAGCGAAGTTCATCCTGTAATGCTACAGGAAGTACGAAAAAGCACTTGATGTTCAAAGGCGGTGTCGAAGAGACTTTCCTTCAGATTCACCCACGCGGCTTACAATCTCACGAATGAGAGATAAATCTGAAGCGGATGGTATTGTACAGGATGTGCACAAGAACGATTCCGGAAGGCCACGGATATCAACCACGCCCTGTGAAGCAACAAAACGTGATGGAAGATTTTCGTAGGAGTCCAAGAATGCTATTGAATAGTATATTGCTGCTTCTGATTCAAACGCTTCGTATTGTCAGCAATGTCTCACTCATAACGGATATAATTCTGAACATATGCGATGCCAAAATTTTAACACCATGATTTTATAGTAAATTCTATCTTCATATACATTATTTCAATTAGTCAAACCTGGTTCTATTTGATGTGATTATTTATCGAGAAAGCTTCAATATATATATATATATATATATATATATATATATATATATATATATATATATATATATATTCATGAATCATTCAAACAAAAACAAATATAGAAGTTAATGATTTAAATGGCGAGAATGCATCGTCGCAAACACATGATACACCAACCCCGAACCTGTATATGAATGATATGATCCCTGTTTATAAATTCCAGTTGCATAAGGTCTTTTTAATTTTTTACAAGCATTCGTCTGTTCCTACAGACATCAGGTATGTTTTTTGTATGAATGATTCATGAATTTATAAATTATATTTGCACCTTTTAATTGAAATTAAAATAACTGATCCAACGTGCAACTCTTGGATAATAAGTGTGACATTACTGTAATTATTGAACAATATAGTTCATGCCATATTCACGGAAAATCTACCAGTAAAAATGAATTCTCTTATTGCTATATTTGTACAAAAACACACAACCTTAAAATTTAAATTCAAATCAGCGTTGCGACCGCACGTTCCAAAACAATAACACATTTCTCATAGCATTTTTCGGATTGCATCTCTATTTTCGTTGTCCTCTTATTACTGAGAAGTAAAAACAAGAACAAAATCTACTTCCATACCTGATGATGTCTGTAGGAACAGACGAAAGCTTGTAAAATAATTAAAAAGGCCTTATGCAACTGAAATTTATAAACAGGGATCATATCATTCATATACAGGTTCGGGGTTGGTGTATCTTATTTATGTGTTTGCGACGATCATTAACCTCTATATCTGTTTTTTGTATGAATGATTCATGAATTTATAAATTATATTTGCACCTTTTAATTGAAATTGTTGTTTTAATGTTAATATAATGTCAACGTCGGACGTTTCGGTCTAATAGACCATCTTCAGGACATATTCATAAAACATAATTAACATTAGACCATATTCAATTAAACATGAAAAAGACGATGGACATAAGAGCAAGACCAATCCAAACAGATAACTGAAATCTTTTATATGATCAGCGTTCCGTTTAAATATGATCACGTCGTCGTCCCGTGGGCGATGTTGTGAAAACGTATTCCTAAAATTTGAGTATTTTGAATGAAAAACGAAAAGAATTTTATTTTAATCTAAAACTTATATGTACGTTTGTCGAGCATTAATCTTGCTAGAAAAGGGAAAATATTAAAGAAGCCAGGTCTAGTGTTCACCGTGCGTGAGATAGATATTATGCCTGCTTCATAAATCCGGCTAAGATTTTTATTATGAAAATATTTTAAAATCTTCACAGAATCAAAATCGAAATTGTGATCAGCTTTAGTTGTGGGTACAACTAAAGCATTGTTTAAATTTCCGAGGCGAATATCTCGTTTATGTTCGAAAACACGAGATTTTAAGAACCTACATGTTTCACCCACTTATTTTAAGTCACATGAGATTTGGTAGATGCAACCATAGGATGTAATATGTTGTTTGCTGGTGTTATTTAATAAACTACGGATAGTTCTAGTAGGTAATATTGTAGCTTTCATTTTTAGCGCAATTAAATTATTGGGGATACGTTCGGTCAAATGGTTATTTGGTAGAAAGATGCGACCAAAAGAATTATCAGGGGCAGCTGAAAGTGTGCCTTTCACTGATGTAGTTGTAGTAGTAGTTACCTTTTTTAGACATACTACTCATTAAAAATAATAATAAATTAGAATTCAAAGTATATCGTAAACCCACATGTAAAAACGGCTATTTACACTTTTACTCTCACCATGATACTAACATTAAGAGGGGTTGGATTCTACTTAGATGATGAATTCAGGTATATTGAGGATACCTTTTCAAATCTTTCGTATCCGAGACAGTTATTACTGAGAGCTAAAAATAAAGCGTTGAAAATTCATTCATCAGCGCAAAATGACACCTCGAAGGCCACGACTACAACTACATCGAAAGACCTTCGAATTTTTGATTTGCCAATAACCAAATCAATCTCGAAGGAAAAAAAGGTTTTAAAAAGAAAGAGCTAGAAACATGGACGTCTGCCGAAAAAATTCGCACAGATACAGGTTTGAAGCCCAAAGAAAAAAAAAACCGACACGAGTAAACAACTAACTAACAAAAGAACTCAATACAACCGTAGAGCAGACCTAGATAAACCTAGTGAGCCAGAAAAAGCCGGCTTTCCCTGATGATCCGTTAGGTGAAACCTGGCTAGGTTTGTCTGGCTCACTAGGTTTATCTATATCTACATCTATATCTCTATCTATCTATCTATCTATCTATCTATATATATATATATATATATATATATATATATATATATATATATATATACAGAAGTTTAGTTCAAAACGAATGACAATATGCAGTGGTTGAGATTTTATATACTTTCTCATGTGTTGGTATAGATGATTGTTTCTTCTCAGTTCATAAATTACATAAAAATTGTCCGAATGTTTACCAAGCGCGTTCGGATACACATTTAGCCATTATCAAGGATGACTTTTATTTTACTTTTAACTGAATATATGAATCGTTTTCTGTATGGATCTAGAGTTATGGGAATGTTTTATTTTCCAAACACGGTCAACATATTGTGTCATACTTGATATTATTGAATGTTGGCTTCTTACTTTTTTTATTAGTAATTATTCCATTATTTTCACCTTTTGTGCATGTGGACGATGCTATATTTGTATTGTCAACCAGTATGTTACGGATAGATTTTGTTAGGTTTCTCTGTGTTTTCATATTGTATATATATATATATATATATAGATATATAGATATATATATAGATAGATAGATAGATAGATAGATAGATAGATAGACAGATAGATACATAGGTACATAGATAGGTAAATAGATATAGTTAGACAGATACAGATATATAGATAGAGTTATATATATGGATAAATATCTAGATATAATTGATATAGTTATAGATCTATATAGCTATAGATCGATAGATATGAACACATATACTGATACGTACATAGTTATATCCTTATATATAATTATAGATATTATTAGTATAATTTTACATATAGACAAAAGCAATTTACTCACTAAGAAGTAGTCATTTTGATTCTCAGCAGTCGAAGTGCTACTGATTGCACTGAAACGAAGGTGCATCTTTTTAGTGAGTAAACTGTTTTTGTCTATATGAAAAAAATGATGATAAATAGTTATTGCTGTACTATCGGTTTTGAGCCCCCTTTCGAATTAATACTGTGAACTTTAGAATTTATATATTATTTCCTTTCTCATTACATATATATATATGAAAAGATAGATAAATAAAAAGATAGATAATATTTAGCTCTCGAAACTGTTGTTAGTCCATACTGTCAGGAAATAATTCTACCCAGTCTACATATACGTATGTTCGTCCGTCTCGTCGTTTTTAACTTATGACAGTCCACCGACATAATCGTTTCCAGTGCTTATGGCTGACATGTAAATTGATTTCCATCAGACAAGGTCACAAAATTTGCAAAAGTGAATGGTAATGATTATAATGCTTTTGCCCTTGCCCTTCCGCATGTTTGCCTCAGGGAAATCGCCACTTTCATAGTCATAAATGACATTTAACCAACTACCTCTTCACTACTTATGGTATGAGTTCATCTGATTATATATATATATATATATGCAAATAGGTAGAATAATAGGAAAGAACCGTTAGGTTAATAATCCAAAAGGTCTTTAGTATTTTTTATTTATTTTTAAAAGATCTGTGCCCAATAATAAAGCAGTGCCTAAATATATATATATATATATATATATATATATATATATATATATATATATATATATATATATATTTGATTCTATCGCTCTATAAGTGTACTAAAGTTTCAAAAACAGCTCTATTTCATCCTCTAGCGAATTTTGCAATAATCAATCTTGAAATTTACGGAGATTTTAATACGAATGTATATATATGCTTAAAAAAGTATATGAAATAGAGCTGTTTTTTAGCTTCTATATTTGAAACATGATAACTCTTATGTAGCGATGGAATCATATTTTTGTGAAAAAAAAATATATATATATTATTTATTTATGAATTTATATGTTACTAAAGGAATTGCGTTCCTGATTAAACCAAATTCGTGAATGATTATATTGGACAGGCCATTAAATTCTGGACAAGAATACGCTTTGCATCTCCCTGAACGTAGTTCAACTAGATCTCATTTAAATACAAACGGAGACCCCACAATCTAAAGTAGATTCTCTGTTTATTTATTAAACAGTATATTTATGTATTTTCCTCTACTTGCCTGAATGTTCGAGAATTATTATTAAAGAAAGGTATGCGCTCCCCTGGCAGTATTCGAGTCTGCGTAGCACTAGACAATGGGAAAACGTCGTCGGCCTCGTTTTCTTACGGAACTGATCAGTTATGATAATCTTTGAAAAGAAAGTTGATATTGCTTCATTGGCAAATCTTCTTCCTGGACAATTCGGTTAAGGTACGTTGTATGTTACAACCGCTTATGGCACGTTGGATCTAACGACCGTTTCCCTCTGACCAGGAAGACGCAGATTCGAATCTCTTATTAAGATTTCTCGAGTATTCTGATCAGAAGACAAAAATAAATAAACATACTATACAGTAGGGCGTCTACTCAAATATCCACCAATAATAACGTTTAAAGCGATAACAATTTGTCGGATTAAATAATAAAAATGTTATTACTTCTATATATATATATATATATATATATATATATATATATATATAGAGAGAGAGAGAGAGAGAGAGAGAGAGAGATGAGGACTAATTCACTCAATTACGGTAAAAAAACAAATTTGACAACATCTCTAAAATCTTGCTACTACCCATGAAATATTACAATATTTTTCACAACCTCATTATCACACTGCTTCGTATCAATCAATCTCTCATGTCTGTAACGAACCATTTACATGGGTATGCCAGAAAACTGACAGAGTTTTAAGAATTTATGCTACTTTTTTCTTTCTAAATAGTTAACTGGGATTAGCTGTAATCTACCTCAGCCAGATATCATTTTTTTTTTCTCTGTTTATGCAGGATATCTAATAACTTTAGTATTTCCCCATCACACTGATGTCATCTTTACATAAAACTTTCTTCCTACACTGTTGCTATTAATGAGAGTGGGCTTTTATCTCACAAAACATTTAAAAGCTTCATACCAATTGCATAAATGTCTTTATAAAAAACAAACTAGTACCCATTCGAATAAATATCTTCCAATTAAATGTATTCATCCCATTCTCCCCACAAACACAACCATTGGTGCTATAGTTTCATAAACAATGACACACAACTCTAACCAGCAGACTGTCCCGCACATGCGTAGACGCTTACTCCAAATCACTCATACGCAACCGTGAACACAAAACGCCAAACAAAACGTGCCAATAATGGGCATGCACTTGATAGCCCTAGCAAACGCTAGCAGGATAGAATCGACGCCATTGTTGCATGTAGAGAATGGCCTCTTTTTTTTCTTTTTTTTTTGTTTCTCTTCTTGTATTTTCTTTCCGTTTTACCGCAGACTCCTGAAAGACTCGCTTCTAAGGAATGGCTTTATCAAAAGAAAATCTTGCTCCTTTTGGAGCGTCACAAAATTGATTGCCAATATCGCTTTCAACTCCTTTCCTTATGCACACCCCAATGGGATACAATACCGACTTACTTTTACGTTTTCTTTTGTTAGATTTTCATTTGTTTATTTTATACTGAAATAGACCGTACGTCTATTTGTCGATTTTGTAAGAAAAAAAAGGCGAAAATAACACAAAGTATAATGTAAACAAAGCTTTTCATCGGCAGAGTAATCTAAAGGTTGGTATGAAAAGCGAGAATAAAAAAGAAAAGAATTTGGGATATTAAAGTAATATTTACAAAAGAGAATAAAGCGAATGGAAAGTTTTACCTCGTCTTAAACGATCGGCGTAGTTTTGTATACAACGATGAATAGAGACGGATGGCAGGTTGTTTGAAATAAATGAATGAATCAGACGATACAGAATGTAAAAAAAATTCATCAAAAACGTAAAAGTCCAAGTGAGGATTTTTCAATGACTTCTTTTTTTTATTTCATTTTTTTTTTTTTGTTCTTTTCTGTTAAGGTTCTGCAAATATTCTGCGATTGTTGGACATGAATGTACAAATGTGTTTGTATAAACCGAAAGGTTTAAAGGCATATTCTATAGACATAAGAAGGTGTAAGCAGATGCAAGGTAAATGTAAAATATACGTATATATAAAGTTAAAAATGAATTAAGATAAAATATATTCAATATACGTTTAAGCAAATGTTGTTATAATTTTAAATAAAAATAGAGATGAAATATAACGACATTATTCTTCGTTTACTGCAAAAATATTTGATTCTTTGTGTGTCTTTTTCCGACATTTTTAATTTTGCTTCGAAACGTAGTTTGGTAAACAGATTTCAATGTTTCCATATTTGTTTTTTTTTGTATTTTTCTTTATTGAACACAATTTCTATTAGTTGATATAACGACATGAAATTTAAAAAAAACACTGTTAAACCTAAAAGAATGCTCCCATAAAAATTATATTAAAAATAAGACAGGCGGATTTACAGAATATTGACAAAAGCCACAGACGAAATATTTATTGGATACACAATAAGAAAATTAAGCAAAACATGGATGTCAATAGAGAGCGTAGTCAATTAAGGTAATGGCGTTTTTACATAGAGAGGCAATGACTCTTCATGAAATACATAGAAGGGACGTACGATTTCTTAAACAAAATATTAATATATTCATATATATATATATATATATATATATATATATATATATATATATATATACATACACACACACACACACACACACACACACACACACACACACACACACACACACACACACATATATATATATATATATATATATATATATATATATATATATATATATTACAATTTATAATTGGAATTAAGATACCTTTAGTAAATGAAAAATTTCACCTACGAATTTTAATATTAATTTCATGGGATTACTCAAACTGTTTATGGTATCAGTTTGTAGTGTACTGTTTACTAACTATATATATATATATATATATATATATATATATATATATATATATATGTGTGTGTGTGTGTGTGTGTGTGTGTGTGTGTGTGTGTGTGATAAAAATTTAGTTTCAACAGTGCAACTGATGTGACGTAAAATTATCAAAGTGAAAACTTAATTCTCAAAACATATTCTAAAATAAACTCGTCAGATCGAGACGATACACGACGCTAAATCCCGCTCAGAAAAACCTAATAAAAAATAACTAATAGAAACCAAATTACTTGAGGAGTTCAACAGCAGCAAATTGATTCGAACAGAAAATCCTGACATAATCAAGATGAAAATTCTTCAAGTTAAATTCTTCTGATTAGGAAAGAAGCCCTCATTATTTACTGGGAAGCGCGGTAATTACAACTGAACTTGAGAAAACTATTTTAAGAAAATTGTTTTATTTTATAAATTTCAACCGAAAGTGGCACTGGCTGCTCGGTCAATGAATGCCGAATGATTCCTTATATGCAATTAGCTAATACTAACACTATAACCCGTCTTTGAATTTCTGCCGCTTAATAGGAGCAGTTTAAGTTTAAATTTATCCACCCGAAAATCAATATTAATTACAACATTTGGGTGCAAATGAAGCACATCCCCACATAGGGCGTGGTTAACAATTTTATTAGGGGATGGCTCTGAAAAGGTAACTGCATATTAATAAATAATATTATTGTAATAATTTAAACTATTTATTTTTTAAAGTTATGAAAGATATATATCCAAGAACAGACAGTAAATAGTAAAACGTTGCTGAGAATCATAATGGACAGGAAGTAGTGGAGAGCCATTGTGGTGAAAAATTGGGACTCAAAACTGAAACTAAAAATTGTCTATCAGACAAAAAAAAATCTTCAAAATAAGATGAAAACTGTGGAAATGCAAAAAAGAACATCCGATCACACACATACATACACACACATTTTGAGAATTATAGATATAGATTATCATTGTCATTAGCATTCTCTTTCTTCTACATGCTGGGGTCCTTCAGTCGGATGACGAGCATGACGCTCCTAAACTCCCTGTACTTTGTAATTCTCAATAAATTTTGTCTTTCCACCGTCTCTACAAAAGCCTGCTCCGTCATCCATTCGCTAAAGTACGCTGGTTAGGTTATGCACTCTCTCTCTCTCTTTCTCGCTCTCTCTCTCTCCCCTGTGAGTATTAAACTTTCCAAGTTTCCGTTCTTCATCATGTGCCCTAGACATTTCAGCTGTCTCTTCCTGATGTTATATATATCTGTCTATTTTGTTACCATTTTCTATTCGTCGTTCATTACATATTCGGTCCATGGTATACTCAACATGCTTCTATAGAACAATATTACTGTTACTTCAAGCCTGTTCTTCATCTTTGAGGCAATTGTCCAACTCTCATTGCCATGATCAACCATTACGGAGTTGACATATCAACATCAAAATCAGTCAAAATTAATTTTAGGCTCTGGATATGTTTGCGGGTGTGCCTCTTTCTCTTTCTCTGCGTGTGTGTTTATTCCTATGTATTAATCGAGTTACCTATCGCCGCGTATATACTAGAGAAACATATATAGGTGTCCATTAACAGGAGAGGTTGGAAGACAGATTTAATCCCCGAGGTTCCATTTCCCTTATTATGAGCATTATTATACCCGTGATATCGTAACACCGTACTTCACATACGGAACGGAAAGATTGAAAGTTTTTTTTTTTCTTAGAGAGCGTTTCATACCACTAAGCCATACACAAAACTCTCTCTCTCTCTCTTTTTATATATATATATATATATATATATATATATATATATATATATATATATATATGTATGTATGTATGTATGTATTTTCTGCATGTCTTAGTGATATAGAACACTCTCAAAGAAAAAAGACTTTCAGCATTTCTGTTCCGACCGTGAAGTAGTGTTATATCACGGGTATAATAATGCTCATATTAAGGGAAACCGAAATTTTAATAGCCACTATTACTGCTAGTAATGCAAGACTCTCCCAATTGATTCCGTTCTCTAGGTCACTGGTGTGTTTATGAAAGAATAAATACGCAACAATTCGCCTTTCTCTCTGCCAAGCGCAAGGGATAGGTCGGTTTGAGGTTCCACTTTGAAGCGATCGGATGTCTTGTTACACGGATGAGCTGTGATACAAAGAAACAGTCTCTCTCTCTCTCTCTCTCTCTCTCTCTCTATATATATATATATATATATATATATATATATATATATATCCAAGTGTCCTACGCAGAGAAGAATATAACACATATATCTACACCGTCCTTGCGGACTATAATTAAATGATAATCGTAATTTTAAAATTAGCGCACTTCTATACGTGTAATTAATTGAACATTATATTCAAATTTTTATTCCTGATTGCTTTTCGAGGATTTTGAGCTGGAATGTGTTAGACATATTCTTTCATTATCTCCTTCATGAAGAATGTGTTATCAATATTAATTTTTCATTCGCATTTTGAATTCACTTTGTTCGCATTCTCCACCTAGCAATAATAATCGTTTACTAAATATGATTTTGTCAGTCCATACGTTAGCTCTAACCGTGTTAATCGTGTAGTTGTTGAACTGATATATTACGACCCTTCCTCAAGCACTGGTATAAACCTTGCCAAGAAGATGCTAGGCTTCGTTCCAATCTTCTTTGGAATTTCCAGTATGTGTGGGTGGTGTTATGGATTACGGTTCATAAGGAAAAATCCGAGTGGCGATTTCGAATTCCAGTCGAGTAGGTTAATGTTACTTTCGCACGAAATTTTGAACACAAATTTGAGAAGAATTTTATTCATATACCCCCATTAGGACTTTTATCTGAAAAAAAATCATTGGTCTCTTCAACCAATAAAAAATTATTTCAATATTCACTCGCAACACAATAAAATAATTCTAATTCCAGTCGATTTCGTTTATTTTACTTCCGCAGCAATAAATGTTTGAAGCTTTTGTATCCACATACCCCCATCTATGGGTTAAATATTAGGACTTTTATCTGAAAAAAAAAAACATTGCTCTGTTCACCCAATAAAAAATTAATTTCATATTCACACGCAAAACAATCAAATAATTCTAATTCCAGTCGATTTTTTTTTATTTTACTCGCAGCAATACATTTTTGGAAGGTTTTTTTTTTATCCATATAACACCTAACTATGGGTTAGATATTCGGACTTTTATCTGGAAAAGTTATTTCACTGTGCTCCTAATAAAAAAAGTAATGCACCTGGTAGCACAATAAAATAATTTTACTCTAAATTCGAAATGTCTTAAGTCTTTATATTACTCACAAAGAGTTGATAAGCCGTAAGAAAATAAAAAAAAACAAAAATAAACAATCATGCTTTCGAGTGCATTGTGACTTTTATGCTAAGTCGTCACAGAGAAATAGCCACTGACCACAAGAATTAAAACCCCATAAATCTTTGCTTGTTACGTGAACATATTCTTTGATCTAAATAACGTCTATATTGTGTGTTTCAAAACGTAATTCAAACTATATCAATTATAAATTTTAATGAATACAAACTGCGTAAAATGCTGAACAAATAAGTGTTAAATTGAGGTGAACTTCACGTGGCAAAATATCTAATCAATAAGCGCGTATTATTCATGACTTATGCTTATATTTCACAGCATTTCATAACCCAAAGCTACCGTTTGCGTATTACACATTGGTGTGTAGTATAAGTGAATATTTACAGCACATACATCTGTATAGAGGTATGGTGTCTCGAAAGATCTGGTGGGAGGAGATGGGATATTTCTTGTAATTAGTACACGCAAGCAAGTCGATAATGAGACTATGACGGAAGGGGCTACTTCGAGTGAAAGAGAAGAAAAAAAGATTAAAGAATATCCTAATGGTTGGTCAGATTTTGGGAATTGAACCGGGACGAGAAAATTTTACCAATTCCTTGTATATGCACTGGCACTGTGTGTGTGTGTGTGTGTGTGTGTGTGTGTGTGTGTGTGTGTGTGTGTGTGTGTGTGTGTGTGTGTGTATCTCCTACAAGGATGAAACAGGTATCGAGTCTTAACAGGAGAGAAGTATATATTTCCTATATTGGACACAATTGCTTAGGAGGGGGGTTTGCTTTACCTTAAGGCAATCACACGCTGTGCATAACAAGACGTTATTTTATAAACGTTTCTGCATAAAACGTGTTGTGGTCAGTGAACGTAATAATACGAAGCTCTACAATAGGAAACGACCCTAGATTTCAGTCTGAGGATGATCCCACTGGGGGCGTATTTGCAATTTACATTCAGGTTCAGAATTTAAGAAAGGTAGTTGGTTTTGTCTTTTACCACGAGAATTGAACTTGCAAACCGCCTTTATGGGAAATTCGTGCTCTCGAGGTCAATGTCTGCCGGCATGATAGTCACGAAGCTCGCACATTAATACCGGAATTCTATACCTGCCAATCTTTCCCCGAAGGGTATTGTAATTTACAGCTTATATGCATAAGATATCTATCTACTCTCTCTTTTTTCTCTCCTCCCTCCCTCCCTATCATTCTCTCTCTCTCTTTCTCTATTCTATTATATATATATATATATATATATATATATATATATATATATATATATATATATATATATCCAGGTAAGATGAAAAGAATACAGGTCTCATTACAGATTAGAGCAATATAATTTATGTTAGGATATTAAAACATTATATATATATTATATATATATATATATATATATATATATATATATATATCATTTAAATACACAAACCAACCAAAGCTTTACCTTAACATACTCGTGGACAATACAAATATGATATCATCATCCCTACGTACAAAATTCTAATGAAATCGTTACTACTATATATATATATATATATATATATATATATATATATATATATATATATATATTCATTTCGTTACTACTAATATATATATATATATATATATATATATATATATATATATATATATATATATATATATATATATATTCATTTCTGTAGTTCACTGCCGACAGCTTAAAAATATTTCTCCTCCTGATGATGGCCATTTCGGTCGAAACTAGTCGAGGAATCTAAATGGAATAATAATAATAAAAAAACGAAAGAATATTAATCTACAACCCAGTGTGTCTAATGATTTTAATTTTTTAATTTTTATTTTTTATTGTTCAAAAATATATATATATATATATATATATATATATATATATATATATATATATATATATATATATATATATATATATACATATGGCCAAAAGTTGGGTTAAACTTAGTAGGTATGCTCTTTACATTTTAAAACCATTTTATTATATTTATATTTATGTATTACAGTGCTATTTGTTCAAAATTGTTTATATATATTTGTTTAATATTTTCGTTATAGTTGTGTAGCAGATTTAATATCTTAAGTGATCAAAATGCCGTGCTTCAATTTTGCTATATTCCCCGAACCTCTCCAGAAGAATATCATAAACATACCCGACACAAATCCCAACCTGCATTAATTTCAATAAATACTTCTGAGATGCACACTTGTAATCCGTTCTCTCTATGGGGATTTCTCTTCTTATTCTTTATTATACCCCCCTCCCCAAGAAATAATAAATAAATAAAAAAACTGGCAGTAAGCCGCCTGCATAAATATGTAAAAAGTTCAGTCGATATACAAAAATAGAAAAGGGCATAAGTCAAGACATCACCGAAACTATACAGCGAGGAACTTCTGAAAGAACTGGAAATCCTAACAGGATTTATCATTGCCTGCCACAATATTAACAACATATGATACACAAATGACACACTGTTGATAGGAAACATCAGAAGTTAGCTCTGGAGAGCGAGAATAAGGGACTATGCATAAACTACAATGACAGAATCCATGGCTATCAACAAAAAGATGAGCCTGAAATGCGATTTACAGTTCGGGGACACTAAAATCAAACAGGTGCGGAAATTTAAATATGTACTGAATTTTATGAGAGACGACGGTAATTGCACAGCTGAGATATGAAGATCAAAGTGGATGGCCAAAAAAACGCTTTCCAAAAGCTAGCTAGATTATTAGGAGACAGGAGGCTTTCCTCAGTAACAAAAAGAGTACTAAATTGCTAGGTGATATCTGTTCTTCTTTACGGCAGTGTATGTTGGGGGATCTCCTCAAAGGTGAAGAAGAGACTCGAGGCAACAGAGGCGTGGTTCAACAAACGGATGCGAAGGATACCATGAACCGAACATGTGAGCAACGATGACGTTTCGGGGAGAATGCAAACAAAAAGTGACCTCATACTTAGCATCAGGAAGAGGCAGCTGAAATTTTGGGGACACGTATTGAGAAAAGAGTGCTTGGAAAATATAATACTCACAGGGGAGATAAAGAGATAGCGGGACAAGGGAAAGCAAAGTCTGACATACTTAACGGCCTTAAGTAAGTGGATTGCAGAACAGGGTCTATGTGAAATAACAAAAACGCAAAAAATATTGAGAGCTATAAGGGACAAGAAAAATGGAGAGACATGATCGCCTAAACCCTGAATGGACACGGCACCTAAAAGAAGAGCACTGTTGAATGGTTAATTAAGGTACTCCCTTACTGCAAAATCATAATGAGGAGGTGCTCCATCTTGCTGAAAAAAAAACAGTTAGCTCTGATTGTGATCTGCGATATAAAACGTGAAACAACTAGTGAAACAACTCCATCTATGAACACACAGACGTTTGAGGAGAAAGTGTTGATTAGAGCAGACATAATGATGAAATGATGTAGCAAGGAACCCCTAATAATAAAAAAAGTCTCATTTTTATTAGGTTGGTGCAAAAATAATGACGCAATAATGTCGTTTTTGACGTTAAAAATACGTCGAAAAACGACATTATTACGTCATTATTTTTGCACCAACCTAATATTAACTTAGTCTAGAAATTACGCCCGGGGTAATGGTTATCGACACGGAAAAAAAGAAACTGATGCGACGAATCCGAATACCAGTGACGTTTCGTTGCATACATTTTCGGGCAAATAACATTGATAAAGGCAACAATCGATTTCTTCTCTCCCCTAGATAAATAGTAGTGTAGAATGTGTTCTGTAGCCTTCATTGTCAACCATTCTAGGAAAAGAAAAAAATCTAAATCCAAAGCCGTATATACCTCTAGCGAAATACAGTTTGATGCCGATTAGGGTCGTTTAAACAAGCAAATTATTCTTTATCAGATATTGATTTCGATTGATTGATTCTTTTTTACGACTTATCAACCCATTGCAGGTTATTTATAGGAATAAAATATTTTTATATTGTTATATTGTATTTGTTTTTACATATAATAGTTTAATGAGACAACTCTTACTAATTAACCCATACCTGTGGGAGAAGAGGTGAATTCATACCATTGCCAAGAGTATATCCGCGTAAGCCTCTCGAGGCGGCGTAGATGTGGTTGTAGAGAAGAATGCCAATGATATCATGGACCGTGTGAGCAACGATGAAGTCTTAGATAGGTATCAAACAAGAAGGCTTATACTTAACATCAGAAAGAGTGAGCTGAAGTTTCTGGGACATATAATGAGGAAGGAAAGCCTGGAGAATCTGATACTCACGGGTCGAATTGAAGAAAAGAGAGACAAGCGAAAGCATCACGTGATACACCTGGCGATCTTGAGCAGGTGGATGACAGAAAATGGTCTGGTTGAGGCAGCAGAGGAAGAAACTTGCTGAGAGCTGCAAAGGATTAGAGGGAGGTGGAGAGCCATGATCGCTTACGTCCTGAAAAGACATGGCACATAAAATAAAAAGAAAAGTATATAACGATCACGACGGGAATTGAAAGTTAGATCTCCTGTTAGCAATTCCAAGCCGTTGTCCAATATCCACGCAACAAAGCTTACTGCACCTGATATTTCCAAATAGTCACCCTTCTGGATAAAGACCAGGCTCGAAGTTGCTTAACGTTATCTTCTGGGAATCAGAATTTCAACGTAATATAGCCGTAAATCTATTGAAGAGTGAAATAATATAGATTAAAAATACTGTATTCCCTGTTTTTTTAGTTAACTGCGTAGGTGTCAAGTAGAAATGACATGAGAATTCTTAATTCGATGTCGTCAAATTTGTTACATTTAAGCTTGTTCTGTTTCATTACCAAAGTCAGTGTTTCTAAAACTACTTAAGATATCGCACACATAGGAGAAAATGACAATGTGCACTTAGGAATGTTTTTCAGGGTGTAAATTTCATTGTTATGAAACAAAACCATATATTAAAAAAATCGACACACAAATATGAACTTAATTTATTTCATTAATTCTGTTCAAATATTTTTGCACATTTTCTAGCGTTTTTCCACGATTTTCCAGGAATACTATCGCCGTACCCTTAACTAGTTTTCCACAAACACACAGACAGAGACACACACACACATGAATATATATAATATATATATATATATATATATATATATATATATATATATATATATATATATATATTGGCGAGAAATCCATCGTCATAAACAATTCAAATAATATACAAAACCTCCGAATCCGTTATGAATGAAAAGATCCTTGTTTCCATAAATTTCTGCCGCATTAGTTCTTATTTTTTACTACAAGCTTTCGTCTGTTCCTACAGACATCTTCAGGTATGGAATAGATGTTGTTCTTGTTTTTTCTCTTAGTAATAGGAGGACAACGAAAATATATGTATTGTTGTATCCGAAAATGCTATTGTAAATGAGTTATTGTTTTATATATTTTCGTTGTCCACTTATTACTAAGAGGAAAAACAAGAACAACATCTATTCCATACCTGAAGATGTCTGTAGGAACAGACGAAAGCTTGTAGTAAAAATAAGAACTAATGCGGCAGAAATTCATGGAAACAAGGATCTTTTCATTCATAACGGATTCGGAGGTTTTTGTATATTATTTGAATTGTTTGCGACGATGGATTTCTCGCCAATTAAATCATTAACCTTTGCATTTGTTTTTGTGTGAATAATTCATGAATTTGTAAATTGATTGCACGTTTATCGAAATATATATATATATATATATATATATATATATATATATATATATATATATATATATACGTAATGATAAAAAGCAAGACTGACTCTGTAGCCTCGGATGGCACCAGGTTTAGGAGAAGATCAACTCTGAATTCAAAACCTGAGGTAGGTCGTTTGGCGCACTTGTGGCATGTAGTGCACCATGCCTCTGTATTCGGTCTTGCAAAAAGTCTAGTTGGATCTGCATAAAGCCTTCAACATTATAATCAAATCATATCTGCTGGTGTCTGGAGTGTCGGTTCCTACGAACTGAGCTGCTTGACACTTATACGTCAAATACGACAGGAGAGTCCAACACACACACACACACACACACACACACACACACACACACACACAACACACACACACACACACACACATATATATATATATATATATATATGTATGTATGGATTTTGAATTTTATATATATATATATATATATATATATATATATATATATGGATTTTGAATCTGTAGGTCTGATGAATTGGATCGTCATTACCATTCCAATATAATAAATTATAACCATGGAATATTAGTGTTTAAGCCTTTTGATTATATATATATATATATATATATATATATATATATATATATATATATATATATATATAATAAAAATAGACCACTTTATTTTTCCATGTAATAGATTATTTCACCACAGCGCTTTTAAGGACTACAGATCATCAGACTTTACTTCCAAAGGTTGAAACGAAAAATGTAAAGAAATTTACACATTTTTTCAGTATTAAGTATATGTAAATTAACAAAGTGAAGAAGAGAGAGAAGACATGAGTGAGTTAGATATAATTTAATATTTCTATTCTTTCATACTTAAGATTACTTGAGGAGGTCCAGACATTGGCACATTTAAACGGTTAACTTAACGGAAGTTACATATTGATATAGAAGGGGTAGAGGAAAAATACATTAAAGGAAAATGAGAGAAGGAATACATGAGAACAGGTGTCACTAATTTTCTTTGGAAAGAACAGGATCGAAAAAGACTCTGTTATTTTGATTTACTTTGAAAGTGTTATTTTGGGGGTTCATAAAGATTATAATGTTTGATATTAATTTGAAAGTCTAAACTGTCTACAAAGAATTTCATTTGATGTTTGTTAGTGATTTAAATTTAAAAAAAAATTGGGGGATTTTCTATGAAATAGTCGATTAGAAAAAATATTGATACAAAGTACATTAAAAGAATAAAATTTTATTTTAAAATATAAGTTTACTTCTCATAATATTTTTATTATTTTTTTTTATTGATTATTAAGTTGACATCTCAATTCGTTTGAATTTTGTTCATGAATTTAACTCGTAACTATATATATATATATATATATATATATATATATATATATATATATATATATATATATATATATATATTAGTTACGAAGAACGTGGTAAACCGAATGGGTAATTCCAAGGAGGATGAAATCCTGAGAGCTCAATGTGAATACAGAGCTAATATTTAATGAAACACAGACCACTTTAAGGTACCATTACAATAATTTATTTCACCAAAATCCTTTTAAAGGACTCCGGATCATCAGGTATTAATTCCAACAATGAAATGAAAGGAAAAAATGGGATTAGAAATTGATGAGTAGTGTAGTTTTTGTAATTTAACAGGGAGGGTGATAGTTGTAGTTAACTAGACAAGCTAGAGTATAGGGAGGGGTTAATTTCATAATTTGAAATATATATAATAGTCATTTCTTTTTCCGAGATTTACATACTTTTATTCAAATATGTTCGATTGGATTTTTATTTCAAATGCTTATTACGTGTTTTGCAATCAAATGCAAATTTCACAAAAAGGCATGCCCTCTCTTTCAAGCTAAGAAATGACGGACTCAAGAAAGACCTAAGAAAAGTAGAATATATTATCGGTGAGAAGATATATTGAAAAAGTGAATAACTTAATACAATGACGAGAAACAGCAAAGCAGTGACGTTATTCTCGTTAGCCATTGATATTCTCGTCTCTCTTCATATCTGGTTGAACGCCCATGATCAAGCAATTAAACCTAAGATGGACGGACAATGCCAACACCATGATAATATTTTTCGTTGCATTAGTCCTCTTTAGAGAATGCCAAAATCACTTCGCATATAATGCAAATACGTGTCGTCTGTTCACTGTTGAGTTATCGTTCAGGCTACGAAAGAATAGACATTCTACATAGTTGCCAACTGAATTCGCACCCAGTATTTCTAGATTCTGCAAACAAAGGTAATATATAAGATCACAATCTTTCTTGTTGAATGTTAGCAATGTTCCACGCCAAGAAATTAGCCTAAAATATTGCTTACTGTCCCAGACTGTCATTTTGAATAAAGAAAGCAAAGTATTTTGTGGCAAATGCATTCAGGTAGTATCTTCAATGGAAACTCGACGAAAAGACATTATTGTTATGATGCTTTTGTATTTTCACTCGTCTCAGAATATGTCTAAACAATGAAAGTAAAAAAAAAGGAAAATATATAGAAGGATATTTTACAAGTAATTTTTTTTCTCAGTGTCGAACAAAGAATTTGGAAGTATTTCTTTTACAAGTTTTTATTGGATCGAGACATTTTTCAGTAAGATCTCATGAAAAGGTTGCAGAACCTATGTTGTAAAACATATGATTCATTCCATCTTTTTTCAAAAGTTTAAACGTTGAGACCGAATTGCCAAACTAGTCATAGGTTTAAATTTATGCAGTCGAGGCAGCAAGCAAGAACGAACATCGGAACAATTGTCATGATAATATTTGTAGAAAATATAAAAGGAAGCTACGACATGGTTATCGGGAAGTGATTGTAGTCAACATGAAAATTTAAGATCGTTTACATTACAGAGACTTTGGATTTTGTTAAGAAACTCGATATATATATATATATATATATATATAAGAAGCAACAGACAAAATATGGCAGCAATATTCAATGCACGGGTGAATGGTAGATTTCAGTCGTGCTTTGAATATTGCTAATATATCTAATGTGGTACTATTAATTTATATCGCAGGATGGATTGTAACGAGAAAAAAATTATCTGGCATGACACAGTAAACCAGCTTTCTTAGCAGAAGTAGCAACTGGTTCAATACAATCACTCTACCTCATATCATTAGAAGACCTGAGAAACTAAAAAAACGCAAAGGGTTACTTTTCTGGAGGGTAGCATCAGCTAAGTTTGTTAAAGGTAGAAAACGTTCTCCACGGTCAAACCTCTTGATTTGGAGCGCGTTCAGATTTACCAGACACTCTGTGCACTATCTAAACACTGTTTGGAGGTCCTTTTCGACATCATCTGCCAGTTTTATTTTGTCGTAACTGTCAGACTTGGTACTAAATAGTTGTGTCATCAGCAAAAATAATGAGTTAGAAACTCATATAATATGGAAGGTCGTTGATAAAGATGAGAAACAACGTATAGAAATCTGGACGACAGCCAAACTACTCATATGATTTGATTATTTTAGCGAAGATTTTTCCCGGATCAGTCCTATCTTTCAGAAGAAGCGAATATTGAGAACCTCTTCACCTCCTCGGGATTTGAATTCATAATTGTTCTTCTTCTAGATTGGATGCTAACCTAGGCTAAAGATTTCCGTCTGCCTTACTACTTAACTCATAACTAAAGAGAGACCAAGAGAAGGATTTATGCATTTGCCAAGTTTATTGGCGTAGAAGAGGAACTCGTGCATACGATCCATCGTTAACTATGCTCGAGAAACGGGCGGTACCGGATTCCTCCTACGATCCTCTAACTTTACAAGAGCCTGATGAAGCCGAAAGTGGAGTACTGCTGCCATATATGCGTAGGAACTGCCCAGTCTTCACATTCCTCTCTCGATAGAGCCCAAAAGCGTCCACGCGTTCTTGTGGGTGGCAAATTATTTTCCACCGTACAACTTTTTCCCTCAAGGCCGAAACGTCGCAAGCCTCCCACTACTCTCTCGATATTTCCATGGAAAGTCTTCAGACGAACAACCATTCTTTGTTTAACCAGTTCGAACCTTTATTGCAAGACTTGCCATTGAAGGGAACTACCCTAATTCTCTTCCTACTCCTTTAATAAAATGTAAGTTCTGCTCAAGAAACTTATTCCTCCGATCCGTTCCTTTGTGGAAGCGATTCAGAAGAGGATGGTTCCGGGATCACTAAAATCTTAACCCATACAAGACATTGTCTTTCCCACATATACGCATAAAAAATATTTCTTACGACGCAAACCTATATTTGGAGTGGATGCATGGAATTCTACAGCGTCAACATCATCGTAAAAACGTGGAAATGTAAAGAAGTCGACTGAAATTCGAACTCGGCTCTCCAATTCTGAAACGCTATACATCACAGCCCCTATCATTCCTTGTATATAGGTATTTTTCCAAGTTATATGTAACTTCTATTTCGTGTTTACATTACAAGCATTTACCACTGTGATTTTCCCCCCCCAAATCATTTGCTGAATTAAAATTTATATATATATATATATATATATATATATATATATATATATATTTGAGATCGTCAAACAAATAGATTAATTTTAACCTAAATATGTTAGCTCTATCACTGATATAGAGCGCTTTCCAGTAAGGACCGTGCATATATAATATAAAATTAAAATAAAAAAAATGCAAATACACACATATATATATATATATATATATATATATATATATATATATATATATATATATATACACACACACACACACACACACACACACACATATATATATATATATATATATATATATATATATATATATATATAGCAACGATACTGAGACTGCCTGTCGCATATTTAATACAAGATCATTCTTTCGTTTAATAAATAGCATTTGATTGCAAATGTATGTAACCGCCAGTTCTTGCAGACTCACGTGAGATCTCTTTTCGATTGTAATTAGCCATGCGAGGAAAGATTTCCTAGAAAAATTCCTTGTAAATAATTGCCTTACATTTGGAGAAAATGTCCGCCTTTCCTCTTTGTTTTTATTCATTCATCGCAACTGCACAGATTTTTGAATACTTCCAATTCTTTTATTATTTCATTTTTCTGCGTGTTTCTAGTTAGTGAAAATGTCATCAAGTTGATTGTCAATTGATTGGGCGTTCAAAATCGCGACAGATTGTATGGTGATATGGAAACAGGAAATAATACTAAATGCATCTTCTGTTAAAATTATGTATCTCTCGCTATGGAAGGTGTTCGAATAAATATGTATGCGTTAAACAATCTTGTGTTTTTTAAAAGCTACGTACATTGTGCTCAAATAGTAATGATACATATTTAACAATCTAACGATTTATGTATCTTAATGAAAGTTATAATATATATATATATATATATATATATATATATATATATATATATATATGTGTGTGTGTGTGTAAAAAAATATATAGAAAATAGGAAAGAACTCGTTAGGTAAATAATCCGAATTTCTTTTAGTATTTTTGTTACTATTTTTCAAAAAAAAATAGTGCTCTATGAAAAAAGTAGAGCATAAATATAATTATTTATTTAAAAATATGATTCCAACGCTACATAATAGTTCTCACGTTTCAAAGCAAGAGCCGAAAACTTCAATATATTTATTTGAAATAAATTGAATTAAAGTACTAAGCTCTGTTCCATATTCAAGCGAAATTTTTTTTGTAATAACTTATTCATGAAATTTACGCGTTTTACAAGTATATTCATTATTGAAATTAAAATTTCTATGGTAACGGCTAGAGCAATTGGTCGCTTGAAGATGCAACAGAGCTTAGTACTTTAAAATAATTATATTGAAGTTTTCAGTGTGTGTGTGTGTGTGTGTGTGTGTGTGTGTGTGTGTGTGTGTCCAAGAGGAAAATCCAGGTAGAGCTCTATGTCAATGAAATATATATAGTGTGAAAAAAAAAAACTTTTACAAATATTGGAGGCAAGTTCCTCACATCAAAAGAGGAACAAAAATGTCCATATAAACGTATGCATGCAAATCCTTCGCTTTTGAGTTTAAAGATTACGGTAGACGTTGTTCAAAGTACAATCTAAGATGCAATCTGAAAATAATTTTTCAAAATTGGGGGCGACTTTCTGATACCAAAACACGGTATTTTTTTTTTTTTTTTTTTAAATTAGACATTGCAGACAGATTAGGCACCAATGTAGGTGATTGACAAATCTAACTTCGTCTAATGATTTTTGAAAGCTTTTCCATTTTAATTTTTTGAAAAAATTATTTGTTTATTTTTTCATCTTGGGAATATTTTTTCTTTCTCTCCAAGTTGGACTTTTTAGAACATGCAAGAATTGTCCTAGTTTTAGCGTGAAGAACCCTTCTGCAAAAGTATTTTGATACTTACTATATATATCAGGCACATAGTTATTCACTGATTTTTTTTTATAATTTGACGTTACCTGTTTTTTTTACAGGAAATATCTGGTGCATGTGATTAATATCTAAAACTAATCTTGGTTATCATCGCGGAACGTGATTATATCGAAAAAGTAAATACTTGTTACGCTAAGGAAATGTTTATTTCATCATTTAGGCTGCGGAGTGTCTGATGACTCTGCCTATATTTATGTGCGAATGAATTACAGTATCACACGCACACTGATCTATATTTTACAGGATATATATTATTACTACGTGCCACAAGGTCGCCAAACGTCCCTCCGCAGGTTTTGGATCAAGAGTTTTCCTTCTCCTAGACCAGTTGCCATCCAAGGCTATAGAACCTAGTCTGTCCTGCTATTTATCCATAGCTGGAGGGATTAGAAGAGGATTCACACCTTTCCCAAAATAATGGATTTGACTAGAATTCGAACTCGGCTTCTCAATCCAAGCCGCTATCCATTACTCCCCCCTGCCTCCCCCCATATATATATATATATATATATATATATATATATATATATATATATATATATATGTGTGTGTGTGTGTATTTGTCATTGCTTGATGTTTTGAAACATTTGTTGTTTTGTTTATTATTACAATGTGTGTCGTACGGTTGTGTTTTGGGGAGTTATGGAAACTGCATCTTAGAATGTGGATCCGCTTCCAGTTTGGAGTCTTATACACTGAAACAGTCTTCAGGCTTCGGTAGATACGTTTCCCCTTTGTATAATAGGTATAATATATGTGTATATATTTGTATAATATAAATGTTTTTGCTATACCGTAGGTAGGTGAGACAATATGGGATACTAGTGGCCTTAACGGGCTATATTTATGGAAGGCAGAACTGAAAGTTAGAGCGCTGGTAAAAAAATAAATTTTAGTCAGGATCAGAAGGGATAGGAAGTTGTACGGAGCCCTTATCTTCCACGCCATGAAAGGACAGGACAAATGTTTGTTCGCTTCTTACAAAATAAATATGCTAAACTGAGTGTTAAAGAACAAAAAACGAACTTTAACAAGGAAACTAGCCTAAAGAATTGCGCAAACCTAATTCAATCATTTGCAAGTAAAAATCAGTTTGTGACAAATATCGAACAGGGGACATAATTTTTCAGTAGTATTATCAAGCCACAAAAACGATAAGTTTTCCTAGCCCTCTTCTTACCGAAATCTCACTGGAATAATCAGAAACTCATAGTATAATATTTAAGAGATTCCTTAATAATAAGGTGTTGATGGGCTTCCAATCTCATTAATTACTCCGATTATTTCCGACAGATCGAAGAATCATAAATGCGGACTCTTTTACGATGATCAATATGAAATTATGTTGCACTCTCGCAGACTAATTCCCCTCACTTTGATTTTGTTTATTTCTTCTTTCTTCGTACAGGTAAATTTAGACGGCAATTAGTGAATATTAGCTTTAATAAGTCTAAACGCACTTAAACATTGATTACTTTTGGGTGAAGTTCGCCTTACTGATATTTTGAATAATTGTTATATTTTTGTCTTTCAAATGTGGTCTATAAACATCGTGCAAAGGACAGAAGATTACTCGACAATGATGATTTCTGAGACAAATCAATTTTTCGACATTATTCCTAATCTGTACTGGATGTTTCGTGCTCGCTGGTGGAATGGTTAGTGGGTCTGAATGAGAAGCCCGAGTTCGTTATATTTACTCAAGCACAAATACAACTGGGAAAAGGTATGAATCTTAACTCCCCCATAACTGTTGGTAAATTGAAGACCGGTTTCTCTAGCCATGTTTTTCAGCCAATCTATGAGAAGGACAACTAGAAAGGTTTGTTTTTTATCAGGCTATCTTACCCAAGACACAGCCTTACAGTTACTGCTACAGTACATATACTGAGACCCTAAGGGGTTACGTGATCCTGATGAGAACTGCTAATCTGGGATTCGGTGGAAGCAGACATTTTTTGCATGTAAATAACGTAAGTACATATAACTCCGCAAGAAATATTATATATATATATATTATACTCCAGTCATTTTCTTGCAGACGTGAGGTGGATTTCTTCTGTCTTTTCTACAAATATTTTCAGGACAACTGCTCTGATGATCTGTTTTCACTGGCGCTACGATTGCATGAATTTAAGCGTGCAATTAGGTTGGCATCTTGGTCCCAGCCTTTTACTGTCGATACAGTTAAATGTAACCTTCTCTTCTACGCCAAAAGCTTCTTCTCTCACACTTCCCGATAGGGGAATACCCTTCCTCTTCTTTGATTCCCTGATGATCATAATCTTCAAAAATTTAAATGTAATGTCAATCGACACCTTCAGATGCCTTGATCCTCGTCCTTCTTTTTATTCTGAACCTCTTTTCTCTTACTTTCACTCTTTGTAAACCCGTTACATGCTAATGACAGTCACGCCTTGCTTGGGGTGAAATGCTTATATATATATATATATATATATATATATATATATATATATATGAGAGAGAGAGAGAGAGCGAATATTTGTAAAAGAAAATTAAATTTACCTAAAATTCTATTACCCTCCACGCAACCCGCTAGTGGTCCAAAACGCCAGCGCTCCTCTGGTGGCAGGCACTGGTGGATCACCGGTGAGCCTCTGTAATAACATTGCCGTGACGAACAAGCCGGCGGCCCGACAGCGGGCCACCAGCGTTAAATGCTAGCACCATGACTCCCAGTGGCAGATTGGTGGCTTGCATGTAAATGTTTATAAGTTCTTAGTTCAAATTCATCCTCAAGGCTGATCCGTATATAGTTGGGTGGCCGCTTGGTAATACCAGGTACAGTAAGCTTGAATGGGCGGATGGTATCATGTATAAATACTTAATGGATAAATGCTAATCGTTAATTGATTGACAAACCAAGTGCCAACTTCACATGTGTTCGTTATATTCACATACAAAGAAATATACTTGGGCTTTCCCATGATTCCACATCTTCTTCCACTAGCTATGTGTTAATTAGTAGGACTTTTATCACTAAATTATTATCCTCACAAAACAATTACTTACAATCGAAAACTATGTTCTAGCTTTAAATAACCTACTAGTTTTAAATAGCCTTTTAGCTTTAAATAATCTCCCTTTGGTCGAGATAAAGTCGAATTGGTCCTGTGACGGCCACTAAGTGACGTCACTCAAGCGAGTGATCAAAGTGGCAATAATTTCTGTCGGTTTACAGGAGCCAAACCGAGCGGTTGCTTATTTTGCCCAGTCACTTTTGCCATGACTGAGGCTAAGTCTGACCCTTGTAGCACAAGCTACAGCTTTCAAGTACCATGGCACCGTTTTAATTTGGGAATATATCTTCCCCAGATACAGATATACAACTATTCCGGCTCGCAATCCTCAATTTGAGAAAACCCAAGACATTCTGTTTCCCGTACGTGGGATACATCCACGCTTAGGTCATCGGCCCGCTTGAATCTGATGTTTGTAGTGGGTTGATACACCGTAGAAAACGAATCAATGAATCCTTCAATCAATCATAATTCATTCTAATCTCAACTCAGCAAATATTTGTGGGTATTAGCATACCACGTTTCTCTTGATGCATTTTTAGAGTAGACAAAATAGTAAATGATGTTCAGTTTAGTCAGTTTAGTTTTTTGCGGCTACGTTACGGCAGCGGAATGTAGTTGAAGCCGAGAAATATGTATTGCATTTGTTTATTCGTTTTTATACACGAAACCAGTCCGAGTTTATATCATATTCCGCTCAATACAAGGCAAGGAAAAGAAAACAAGACATACAATGGAGATATAGAAACCATGTCTGCGAAAGGAGTAGAATCATGAGATAATAGATAAATTCCTCAACAGACGTTTATTTACGAAAGCAGCCTCTATGTAATATTCTTTATTCTAGGAATAGTAATATGTCTAGCGTTATACACGTTTAGACGATTATGTATCTTTCGATGCATGACTGATGAGGCAGATTCTTTCCCGCGTTAGATTTCTTTCTGCGGTAGACCAGTTGCCATCCAATGCTATAGAACCTAGCCTATCCTGTTATTTACACATAGCTGAGGTGGGGAAGAAGAGAATTCATACCTTTAACAAGGGTATTAGAACGCCAGTAAATGTAATGGATTTAACTGGAAATGATCAAAAAGCTTCTCGTCTCTCACAATCAAGTATAGTACGAAAAATCAAGTCACTAACCTCTGATTTCACGAAATGAGAATTCTTTAGTAGCTACTAAAGTGGAATTAGTCGGGAACATATACATAATATTGCTTGATTCCCGGTCGTAAACATAAAAAAATCATGCTTTCAAAGACATTGGCCAAAGCTGGCACAACCCACTCTGGAAAAATGCCGAAATAATATGTACAAGAAAAATCAATAGTTGGTTTTACAAGCTTTTATATTAGTCCATTTGGCACGCATATCAAAGCTTTTTAATACAATTTGTCGCCATAACTTTATTATACACTTTTATCTTTCATAAAAAAGAAAAAAATGCTAAACGTTCAAGAGCATAAAACAATATCCCCCCCCCAAAAAAAAATATCTTAACTTCTGTAATGTAAATGTACTTATTTGTATGTACAGCTGTTATGCATTTTTCTGCTTGGTAACAGACTGTAATATCGGTCACTTCTCCAGCTATTCTGAGCTGGAATAAATTCAACTTTCTCACTGAGTAATATAGACGAATATATTAGCTTGAATCATAAGTAATTTCCGTTTAAGTAGAACCAGTTTTAATGCTGAAGGTATCACCCTGTCCGTTATCCAATGCTTTTCCCGTGAACCGCTTCTTTGAGAAAAAGACTCCTAAGAGTATACTTACCAGACCACAACTATCGTAAACTTTTCAAGTCGAGGATTAACCGTTATCTTTACCACAAATCACTATAAACTGCATCTCTTACTCAACCGTTCACACAACAACATTTGGTAACTCTCTACCTTGAAAGGCTCTTAGGCCTAGTATAGCGTAAATATTAGTAAAAACAGAACAGGTAATGGAGAATCTGTTAATAGTGTTCGACGCAAAAGCCAGCGTATTTGCAAGCATAAAACTCCAATTCCGACCCCAAAATGTAAGCTTTATAGATGGAAAGTAATATTGTAAGAGTGTGTGGGGGGGACCGTTGGTATATTGCCGATTTATAGTCTTTGAAATAAACTAATAAATGCACATTTATACGTCCGTAAGCAGCTACACGGCGTAAATATAAAAAAAGCGCACTGCGTTTATCAATGAGAAAATATATTCTTTCCTCTATGTCATGAAGTGGAAGCGCTGTATTGAATCAATTGCTATGTCTACTGATAGAAAGACTACGCCCTGACGCTATTTCTCGCCAGAATCCATCTTGCATATTTATAAATTCGT
>CAHIKZ030005362.1:1017500-1040000 GCA_903632075.3 Acanthosepion pharaonis
TCCGGTCTGCCTTGCTATTTACCTATAGCTGGAGGGAGAAGAGGATTCACACGTTTCCCAAAGATACTAGCACGTAAGTGAATGTAATGGATTCGAACTCGGTTCCCCGATTCTTTAATCAAAGCCGCTATCCATTCTTCTCCCGACTGTGCTTAAATTTATAAATTCTCCATCTGTCAGTCAGTTATGTGCCATGCGTGATGCACGCGTAGGCGATCATGTATCTTTCGATACATGATTGACGAGGCAGATTTTTTTCTCCGCAGTAGGTTGCGATTTCTTTCTTTAGTAGACCAGTTGCCATCCAAGGCTTTAGAACCCGGTCTGTCCTGCTAATTATCCATAACTTGGGGAGGGGGGGAAAGAATAGGATTCATAAAATATTAGCACGGAATTAAATGTAATGAATTCGGCTGGAATTCAAGCTCGGCTCTCCGATTCCTCAATCAGAGCTGCTAACCATTACTCCACCGTTACGAAAGTCGAAAGCTCATCAGAAAAACTACCATTTATATAAAAAAAAAGACGCAGAACGGCTACATTACGGCGGCGAAATGTAGATGAAGCCGAGAAATATGTATTGCATTTGTTATTCTTTTTTATATACGAAACCAGTTCGAATTTATATCCTAATCCGGCCAATACATGGAAGGGTAAGAAAAAGAAACAAGAGATACAATGGATATATAGAGCCATAAGATAATACATAAATTTCTCAACAGAAGTTTATTTACGAAAACAGCCTATCTGTAATATTCTAGGAATAGTTATGTGTTATGGGTGATACACGCTTAGACGATCATGTATCTTTCGCTACATGATGGACAAGGCAGATTTGTTTTTCCGCGGAAGGTTGCCAATTCTTTCTGCGGTAGACCAGGTTGCCTCTAAGGCTATAGAACCCGGTCTGTCCTGCTATTTACTCATAGCTCTGGGGAGAAGAAGAGGATTAATACCTTTCCCAAGCTACGTAAATGTAATGGATTCATAACTTTTCCCACCGTAAATGAATCTAATGGATTCTACTGGAATTCGAACTCAGCTCTCCGATTCATCATTTCGAGTCGCTACCGATTAATCTACCGTGCCTCATATCTGGAATAAATGGTACGTTAGTTTTTGTCTGTCTGTGTTGGCGGATTCTTTGGCCGCAATATTTTCATAAGCAAACAAAAATAAAGATATTGTTATAATGGCAATTTCACAGACAACTTTCTTAAAGTAAGGGTATGTATATGAATACCCACTTGAATGGAAAGTGACTGTGTTTAAAAGTTGGAATCCAACACATACATAGTACCAGATTCCAAATATATCCCTGCCTCCTTGGTATTTTCTCTTTGGCAGAAGAATCAGGCGCCAAAGTTTATCCCTTGTCTCCTCACCAGGGACAAATACTGTCTAGTGTGTCAGATACCTTGGGAGAGGACGAAACTAAATTTATGTCTCAAAGTCGATCAGCCATGAAGCGTTTGTCTATGGCTATTTATACGAACGCCATGAAAAAAGAATGTGGCACATGACCAAGTTTAAAAATTGAATCCCACGCGTACATCGGAGCAGAAGCCAAAATATATTCCTGTCCTCTTGCCATTTTCACTTTGGATGACAACTCAAGCTACAAGGATTTATCCTTGGCCCATCCCGAGACCGTAAAGCAATTAAATATGGTTATTTATCGGAACGCACATTCAAAAATAACGCAGCGTATCACTGGGTTTAATGTGGAAAGTCTCGTTGACATGGAGTAACAGTAAAGGTTGCTCAAATTCGTGCGACACTTTACATTTAGGGGCCTCTCAAACGGCAGCGACTGTCTTCTGCTCTGGGTGGAGATGCTTTGCTTGGGTGAAGGTACACCTGAGGGAACATTATTTATTTTTTGTGTCGGGGTTCTTCCGGATATGGAAGTTGAAAGCTAGCTGTAATTTCCTAATCCTTGGGATTTCCCCAGTAAAAAATGTAAAAAAACTAACCCACTTCAGAATGAGAGTTACTGCTTGAGATAATTTTCTTCTGTGGCACGGGGACATTGTGTTTATTTTTAACCACCCAGCCGGTCTGCACCAGGTAAATATAATAAGAAAGATTTTGATGAAGTGATAAGTTTAACACACACACACACACACACACACACACACACACACATATATATATATATATATATATATATATATAGGCCTAAACTCTCAGAAAAACTGATAATAACCGATAATAAATTCATTTCGGCAAGCAAGTTTTTATTACCTGCCTCATTACATGGATATTACAAAATAGTTATATGAAGAAAAAATGAACACTCAATAATATCATTCATAAAAAACGGCCAGAATGTGATGACCGTGTTTGGAAAATAGAACATTCCTATAATTCCAAATACATTAATAAAGCAATCTATACATTCCGTTAATAGTATAACTAGAATAATCCTTGATAATGCCCAAAAGTATAGCAGAAAGCGCTCGGAAATATCGCATATTTTGACATTTTCTACATAATTTATTTTCAGAAAAGGTAAAATCACAAGAAAAATAAAAACTTCACTTTGTCAGACGTTTTTTAATGAAACCTATGAAAGAGTGATTGCTGCATGAATACACAAGATATATATATATATATATATATATATATATATATATATATATATATATATATAAAAGACAATAGGAAAACCGTATTATTAGCCGACGCGTTTCTTACAATGTGGACAACAAAACAGTATCTCCTTAGCAACTTGAAAATTTAGAAAACGCTATTGTATTCATATTGTTAAGTGAAAATTACGTCAAGTACTATCACCTGTGAAAATATTTTTATTGTTGTGTTGACAGTATAGTATTTGACGTAATTTTCACTGACGATATGAATACATATGTATATATTGTGTATTTTTTTTATCTTTTTCTACATGTTAGTAAAGTATACAAATAACAGCTATATTTAACAAAATTATAGAAAAATATCTTGAAATATTAAATGGTAATTTTATTCAATAAAGTCACCATTGGCTTCGGCATCTCCTGCAAATCTTTTGGAAGGTCTCCTTGCTTCAGTTGGTGAATGCTACCATAACACTTGCCTTTAGTTCATCTTCACTGTTACAAGGAGATTTTTGATTTCTCGTTCAATTGCGCCTCACCCATAATAATCATGGGGGTTGCAGTCTGGTGTGTTACGTGGCCAGATATAAAGGGGTGGTGTGGTTGCTGAAATTGTCTGACAGCCATGACCGCGTTCCCGTGCTTGTGTGACGTGGTGCCTGTCTATTAGGGTGGCAAGCCAATCCCTGTTGCTGACGACTGCTCAGGCACATTTTTCAACACATATAGAGCCAACCCGTGGTTTATCATCATCATCATCATCATCATCCTTCGACCTCTCTATGGTTAGTCGGAACTTCATTGACAATCACTTTCCACATTTTTTCGATTCTGTATTGCTGTCCCAACATTCCCAATGTCTAAACCTGTGCCCCGAGCCATGGCGTCTGGGAAAGTCAATTTTCTCGAGAAGACACTTACAGAAGGCTGCCATAGGGGTAGAGACGAAAGCAGTGGTCCATACTGCAACTATGCTGAGTAGAACTTAGTTACAGTTTATAGGAAAGAATGCATCATTTGTTGTGATCAACCGTCTGAACAAAGCCAGCAAGTTAAAACCCTCGATCACAATGACTTGGGGTTTTGTGATAGTGCAACCATCGACGACTCCCATGAGACTCGGGTTCCATTTTTATCATGGTCAGTTTTATCATAATCGGGAAGGTGACTTCTTAATTTTAATCGGTCCAGAGAAGCGATGCAGTATGCGACACCACGTTTTGTCTGTAGCTTTTGAGTGAATTATCAAGAACACATCATGAAGAAAGAATAGTTTAAAAAAATAAGACACGCCAAACCTATTGGAGTCTAGAGGGACTGGAAAAACACCACGTAACTTGCTGGACGAGCTTCTGTAAATAGATGGCAGAACAGTTAAGGCATAATAAAAAAAGAAAGGTGCTATAAAGTATTGCGCATAGCCATGATCGACCCCACCCTGAAGGACAATACACTTAGAAGATGAAGTGTTTTAATCTGTGAAACACACACACACACACACACACACATATATATATATATATATATATATATATATAGATAGATAGATAGATAGATAGATAGATAGATATACCTGCGCATGTAAATATACAACGAGAGTCGCATACCCAGACCAAGAGTTTTGGCACTATAAGATCTTTTACTTTTAAATGCTTTTCTCTAAGACAACCTGATTTACAAAACTGATTCTGTACAATTGTACTTTCAACGCGGTTATATCTTTGTAAATGTCGAGCGCCATTTACAATGACATAATATATTTTTCTCTTCATTGAGTTATTAACGCCCGACAGAAAGACCCCATTTGAAACACTGTGTAGAAACAGGATTGTCGTAAATCAAATTTAGGAACACACTTAGCAATGAAAATATGTTGTTATTCTTACGTTATAATTTTAAATAATCCAGTTAAAATCCCGAAATAAATCGGTGTCGCTAACTAGAGAATGTCAAATCTTTATGGGATATTTTTTCTTATGGTATAGATTTTTTTTTTAACCCAAGCAAGGCAGTAAAGCCACGAAATCAAAAGAGATTCCTTGGTGTGGAAGAATTAGAAAAAATAATAATGTGCGGTGCCAAAAGAAGTAATCTGGAGGGCAGTAGATAGCAATTGACGTTGCATTTAAATTGTTGAAGATTAAACCTGGTTGGAAAACATGGAGCCGGAGTGAAGTTCTACAAACGTGAAGTACGACAAAAGAAACTTAGTATAGAATTTACGGTTACACCTAACCAACTCAACTGTATATCGCTGTGAACTCGACGCCAGTCTTGTACAGAGCTTGAATTTTAAAAAAATCTAGCTACCATAGCGAAGAGCTCATCTGAACAATTACCGTGTTCTTTATCGTTATGATTCCATTGATTAGAGATTGTCTTTTGCAAGGATACCGTTTCACTGCCAACAAAAAACGTTCTACCAAAATGTAATAGAATAATACTAAATGATGTTAACAGCTGAATAACTTCAGGAAGAAACACAACAGATTTTAGAACTGTTTGCTAGCAACTTACAAAAACACAATGACTGCGCCACTAAGGGTTAATATAAAGCACACAACTAAGTGGAAAAAATGATATTTATTTAAATCTCTTTTTAGACTTTTTAGCCAGTAGCATATCTATGTAAATCATAGTTCAGGAAATATAAGATATTTTCCAGACTGAATTTTCAAATTGCCAGGAAGCCTGGAAGCTCTGAAACAGCGTACGGAAATTAGGGATAATAGAACATCAATGTTGCAAAAATTATAGTATTACACCGATATGTCCCCGGGATATTTATTATGTGGAAACAAGCACGATTTTGAGCTTTGTATTCGGCAAATTGTAGTCGCGATTTAAAAGAAAATTTCATTGTTTCCGATCAAGGAAAAACACGTCTGCTAACTTGCTGCGCTAGGCGGTGAAGCGTCAGTGTGTAAATGAACTGATCAAACTTCACAGACCCAAGCAGATTCCAAAAGTTAGTTTAATCTGTCGATTATATTAAGCTGAAGATTAAGGAATCTCGATCATTTGCGTCGAAGACGACTGAAATTTCTAACCTGTTATAGTTATTGAATTTATTAAATTGATGCGATCACCAATTAGCATGTGTTACTGATAAACCATGATTTATTTAAATAAAAAAAACGATATTACGCCAAAATTCGTTCAAATTAGATATTTTTATGTTTAACGTTGTTATTTTATAGATACAAGTATTTAAGCAAATGCTCTATTTATGATAAACAGTATTAAATCAAATTTACCGGCCTGAATATCCGAGAAATTTTCATAGAAAATATTCGTTCTTTGACAGGATTCGAACTGCATCCTATACGGAACCGTCATATACGCTGACGTGCCTTACCTCTAGGCTACAAAGAACCGTTCAGTAGACAAGGTCAATTTACTGCTTATAAGCAGAATATATATATATATATATATATATATATATATATATATATATATATATATATATATATATATTAAATATTAAAAAACAGACCACTTAAAAGTTCAATTATATAAAATGGTCTGTTTTTTCTTTAAAATATTAGCTCTGGATTTACATTGAGCTCTGGGATTTCATCCTCCTTGGGATTACCTATAAGGATTACGAAGTTTGTCATAACTTATATATATATATATATATATATATATATATATATATATATATATATATATATATATATATATACAAAACGTACACCTTGTTTAACGTTAAAAACGAAAACTTTTTTTAACGTTTCATCAGGTGGGGAATCACGATACGACTGAAATATTTTATTTACAAATGCATTTATCGTAGCATAACTTCTGCTTCGGTCATTGGAAAGTTTCCCATAAAAAAGTATAAAGTATTTACATGTGGAGAAAGAAAGGAATCTATATGATTAGTAACCGCGAGAGGCAGAAAAAATATATATAATTCGTAAATGAGTGGGATAATTCCAAGGAGGGCATTAATCCCATGAGAGCTCAATGTACATTACAGAGCAATATATAAGGATAAATCAAGAAAACATTAAAAATCGATATCGGTTGTAATTTATTTCATGAATAGTGTTATATTCATCTCATGACACCGGAATATATATATATATATATATATATATATATATATATATATATATATATATAGGGAGAGAGATGAGGATGAGAGATAAAGAAAATAGAGATGTATGAATGAGTTTCTGTGTTTGTGTGTCTGTGTGTGTGTGTGTGTGTGTGATTTTTTTTTTTGTTTGATATATTTTTTTTATTTATTTGTTCTAGGATTTTGATTATTTCTATGGTTTCAGAAAAAAAAAACAGCTTAAAATTTCAAAATGTTCAGCTTACATTAGGCTTTTGTTAAACACGATCATATTTTTATGTCGGTTTTATTTGGCTTGTTTTTATTTGTCTGTTGTTTTTTTTTGTTTGTTCTTTCTTTTTTTTTTTTTGTAATTTTGTGTTTATACTTTTGTAACGATAATTTTCCCATGCGTATTCACACGTCACATGGTAGCATTTTAGGTTTTATTTTGTTTTTGTTTTTTCCCATTTGTTTTTGTCCGTTTATTTTTTTTTTTTGAGGTTTTTTGCCATGTATAAAGTTTTCACGTGTCAGTGTACGTCATTTCATTTTTTTTTTCACGTATATCTTACATGATATAATACCAGCAACAAAAAATTGACATGGAATCAAAAATGCGTGAATAAAAAAAAACAAAAAAAACGACTCCTACACTCGCACACAATACCTCCTTTTTGATAAAACATATCATATCTGCATATATTATTTTTCTTTTTTTTTAAGGATATTTTCATCTCACTATTTACATTATTCGGATTATTGTCCTCATTTTTGTTGCCATATTTATCACTCTGTTTCGGCCGTTTCTAAATGACACACGGCACAGTGGATAAAGGCGTTGGTCAGATCCAGTGACAGAAAGTGTTGTGAGTTCAATACCTGGTTAAGTGGAGCACTTCGAGTGATAACCGATAATTGACATCCATTAGACATGGCACGTGGAACAAGAACAGTCTACACCAGCGAGCGAAATAAATGGATAAGTTCGACATTCCAACCACCTGAAGAAGGTCGGAGCATACAACGGCCGAAACATTGTGATACATATCCCCAAAAAGATGAGGACAATAGTTTACATAATACCTCATCTCAGAAATAGAGATGAGGTATTTTCATCTTCTAATATATTTTGATTAGTTTCTAAAAACACTTTGGCTCCTCATATATGTGTGCAAATTTTAGCAGTCTGTGTCTGTTAGCATCAGTGGCCTTCTACTTCTCCTTAATTTCACCACATTTATCACGTATTCTGCCCACAGATTTCACAGAATTTGGGGTTAGATCAGTTATTAATAAGGAAATACTACCCAACTGTCTGAACGTTTTGAGCTTTCATTACCTCCTCGGATTTTTGCTCAATTCGATTCTCATATAAAAGGAGATATTACTTCCAAAGTGACAGGCCAGTTTTACACGTTGTCGAATGAGAGAAGAGCACATAATCAGCTCACGATTTTTAAGTATACGTATTTATACGTGCCTTTAAAAATGAAAATGTAAAAAATGGCCACCAACAAGCCACAGTGTTTATTCATGTTAACATGAGTTAGGGGTAGCGAAGTAGTTGTGCTAATGCATGTTCGTTCTTCCGTGCGGCCAGATCTAGTTAAGATACATGGATCCATTTTTCTCCATTGCTGACCCTCTCATTCCCATTCAATCATTTGATAATTCGATTGATAACAGAACTATACGATATATTAAACACAGAAAAGGAAAGATCAGCGGCCGTTTTTAAAACACCTTTATTTATATATATATTACGCTTGTTTAGCTGCCAAGCTATAGTTTATGATACAAGTCCCTAATTGATGTAAGTACCTATACGGAATTAATGTAAACAATCATTCATAAATGCAAGATGTGTTGACGAAAATAAGTTATGGCCAAAGGGGACAATTATTATAATAATTTTTAATTGACAAAAATATTGACCAATATGTTATTTAGCCATATGTTATTTTACCTTTTAAAAGTACTTATGTGGCACTACTTAGCATTCATTTATAAATCGTTATTCATTATAGCCAAGTGCGATCCTATTCTCGACATTTTACCCGGTTTAGGCAGATAATTCTAATAGAGCGTCATTTTATTTGTTGCTACAATTGAAAGTCTTTGAGTTATGTGGTTTCCCTTATCTGTAACTGATGTTCGTTTCTGATTATTTAGCGCCAGAATTCTTCTAATCATATGGACCAACGCTACATAATCACAAAGAAATCTACGTAATAACAGCATCTTTATTTCTTGAGGACTATCAACTGAAGCTGTCACCTAAATGGATCGCTCATGTAACTCGATGAGAAATGGCACAATAAAAATTATTATCTTTTTACGCGACTTAAAAATAAACCAATTGTGGTAAGAGCAATTTTGGAAAATTCTTTTCATGTTTTAGTGTTTTTTTTGTTTTGTTTTTTAATAGAAGGATTTTATAAGGTTTTTACTAGAGTAGTACTAGTTTGACGATTATTTGTCACATAAGGAAACGGCTATTATTATTTATAAATATATATACAAAATGGTTTTCTTCATTATCCACTTTCCATATGTTCTTATGTTGGTTTATTTTGCTTCTTTTTTATTTGTTTCTTTTTCTTTTTTTTTTGTAATTTTGTTTTAATACGGTTGTGACGATAAAATTCCCATGCGTATTCACACGTCACACGGTGCCATCTTAGTTTTTTTCTTTGTTTTTGTTTGTCCTGTTTGTTTTTTGTTTTCTTCGTTTATTTTGGGGGGTTCGTTTTTTTATTCATGTATAATGTTTTTGCGTGTCAGCATGTATCATTTCACTTTTTTTTCAAGTATATTTCACATGATATAATAACAGCAACAAAATAAAGACATGGAAATCAGAAATACGTAAATAAATAAAAAATATGTCTCATACACTCGGACACAATAAATCCTATTTGATAGATTAAATAATACATAACAGTTCAAACCGAAACCAATTGTGGTAAGATAAATTTGGGAAAATCGTTCTCCTGTTTTAGCGGTTTTTTTTTTAATAGAAAGATTCTAAAAGGTTTATCCGAGAGTAGTACTAGCTTTTCGGTCAATGAATGACGAATATTTCTCACGTAGGGAAACGGCTATTATTATTTACAAATATATATATCCAAAAGGTCTTATTCATTATCCACTTTCCATATGGGATCAAATAACCAAAATTTTCTTATTGAAATGATTTATTGGTCGCGACGAGAAATTAAACATGTCCTCCTTTACATAATTTTAAACAAGATGGCCGCAAATTTTATGACTGTTGCTTCGGATATCTCGAAAGCGTTCGTCAGGGTTTGGCAAACCGGTATTCTTCACAAGTTTAAAGCTTTTATATCTCCAGACGAACATTTGAACTGATTCAGTCTTTCTTATCAAATCATGAAATGAAAGCAATCCTGAACAGCTACACTTCTAAATCTGTTTTGTACTAATGCAGATGTCTCCCAGGTCTCTATCCTTAGACTTATGACACAACCATTTACTAGTGTCTTGATAATAAGTTTAATCAGTTCAATAAGGTCAAAATGTCAGGTGATGTAAAAAATGAACTTCAATCTGTTGTTATCTGAGGCATAAAATTACTTGTTAATTTTAACGCTTCAAAATAGAAACTGCTTTCTATTAATCATCCGAGAGGCCTCCTTCTACCTTTCATCAGTATGGCTGATTTCAACCACCAGGAGAGTGAGTCGTTGGGCCTTATCGTGTTAACATTATCAGCTGACATGAAGTGGAAAGAATATATTTAATCCATTGCTAGCTATGGCGCTAAGAAATTTGGTTCACTGTGTTGTACTAGATATTTATTCTCTGCTGAATCTATCTTACATATCTATAAGTCTACCATTCGTCCATGCTTTGAATATTGCTGCCACATATGATTTGGGGCGCCTGAGTTATATTTCGAGATTCTTGATAAAATCCAAGTAAGAATCAGCAATATTATTTGTCTTGTCCTGGCGTCTCGGATTCAGTCACTTTCCTCTCGCTGTAATGTAGAGTCTAACTCTTCTGTATATAATTTCATGGTAATATCTTGGATGAATTCTTCGCTAAGGTATCTAGATTTTATGGATTTAATGATAGGGTACTAGATTGGCGGCACGGTCAAATAAATTTACAGTTGAATTGGCTAGATGTAACCGTGAGCTCTATGCTAACAATTTCTTTTGTCGCACTTCTTGCTTGTGGAGCACTTTTCCGGCTCCATGCTTTCCAGCCAAATTTGATCTTCAAAATTTAAATTCAATGTCAATTATTATCTATTGTCTTCGTGATTAGCTTATAGTATCCTTAATAATGCTTATGTTTTTGTTGTAGCATAACAAAGGATGATAATGGTTATGTCCCAATTCATAAAAATACAGTAATAAATACAGTATGTTGGTTTAACAGTTGGAGATTCATCTCCAGCTGTACTGGTCAAGCTCTCTGTCTCCGAGTAGAGAGGATCCCAAAACGAGGCTATGTCGAAGGGCAGAGTCTCGACTCGGGAGACAGCTACCCAACTCTGTTTCATACGGGGTCTACGGGGAATTTTTAGCCGAGACTACGGGCTCGGATAGCCCACATTAAATTCGACCTTGTACCCCATCTGACCGCGTGGGTCAGTTGGAGGTTCATTGTGGAGTTAACTTGACCCACTTCTAGCAGTTGACTATTACTTCTACGCGCCGCTGGCGAATCTTATATGTGTTGTTCTTGTCAGAATATTATCGTTCATTACTAACCTTCGTATGATTATTCTATTCAGTAAGATTCCCTAGGTTATAACAATTTTCTAATTCTTTCACATTCAGTAATACCTTGTCTCTTATTGTTTTTACTGCCTTGCAAATGATTAAAAAGAACTGTAAATGAAACATTTGTCTCTATGAAGATGAGCCAACAGTAGTAATACGTTAATACACTCAGGGTATTAATTCAAAGGAGGTTTTAAAAATTGGTGATGGGGGCGGTCACTCAATATGCGATAAACGCGGGTAATAAATCTGGTGTTTTAAAATCATCAAATGTTCAAAATCACCCCACATCAATTATACATATAGAAGTACTGTTTACTCAACACTTACTAATGACTATATCCGCAAATCGTTTCGCCTAATTAAACGCCTAATCCTCTTCTTCTTCTTCTTCTTCTTCTTCTTCTTCTCTACCTCCTCCTCCTTCTTCTTCTTCTTCTTCTCCTCCACCTCCTCCTCCTCCTTCTTCTTCTTCTTCTTCTCTACCTCCTCCTCCTCCTCCTCTTCTTCTTCTTCTTCTTCTTCTTCTTCTTCTTCTTCTTTCATTGTCACTTATTCCAAGCCTCTTTTCCTCATGATATGCCTTAGAAATTAAAACAGAATTTTTCTGATAATTAAGTGAAAGTGTCCTTTTTTTTGTTTCCATTTTCTCTAAAACCTCGTCGATACATGTTCGGTTCATGGTATTCTTAAAATCCTTCTGAATAGTCACATTTACGTTGCTTCAATTTTATTCTTCATCTTCGAGGAGATTGTCCAGCATTTCCTGTCATATCAGAGGTGTGATATTACGTAACATTTCAATACTAAGCGCCCGATGGCTATCGACAGTCTGAGCAGACAGAAAATATAGGAGAGATTTCAATAAAATTGACGATAGCTTTCTGTCCATATCTTCCTCTATTATTAATGTAAAGCCTGCTCAGCTCTTTCAACAAATAATAGCCACCATATTAACAGATAAATCTGGCACTAGCACGCCGCTGGAATTATTGTCCTGAGGTGTGACATTAACAACTTAACTGAGAATTTAAACAGGACAAGAACATATCAACGATTATGTCTTTCGTTTCCCGCTCAACAATATATCATCCGGATGCTACGTGTCAAACAGACATCGGCTTGACGCTTACAAAGTCCAAACGATTAATACAATGACTTAGCTCACAGACCTAACAAAAATAAAATATACAGAGTGCGAGGGGTAAATTGTCGCCATTTTATATCTTTAATTTCGCGTATGAGTGTTTTTTTTATTATTATTTTGTCGACTATACAGTATAATAGGGTCGGTTGGACACCATCTGTGAGTAAAAGAGCACATGACGTAATTCCTTCTGCCAGAAATTTGGAAATGGTATGCTGTACTGCTTGTCATTCGCGACGGAAGCCCCAGTACGAACATTTCAGTGTGATCGATGGTCAATCTTGGGAGAGTGCATGGGATTCAGAAAGAGTTAGATGAATCCAATGATGATTACGGAGGTTTTTAAGCGATCGCTAGTGATGGCGATATTATCCCCCATTCATTTTTCCAGGGGTCCTCAGACTCAACACAGAGGCCTACATCAAGTGCCTTAATTATAATTCATGTGGTCCAGTTGAATTAGAGAACAATAAAATTCATTGTGATGCCAAAGACGAACTGGAGGCAAGGATTATGGCAGCATTCATCAACTCAAACATGGAGACCGTTCAGAAGAGTTGCAGGAGATTCAGAAGACGTCTGGAGGTCAGGACTGAAGGCTATGGCGATTTTATTGAATGAATTTACTCTTTAGTATTTCATATATTTTTGCGTAATTTTGGTACAATATTTGTTAAAATGAGATTTTAGTGTTATTTTCACTTTTGCATAATTTAGAGGACAATTTATTCATCGCACCTTGTACATTTCTCTAATATGCGTGCCATGACAGCGCACGCGTGCCATGATAGTGCACGCGTGTCATGACAGTGCACGCGTGCTCAAGTTGTACAGGGTAAAGACGTGTTTCGAATCGTCTTCTCAAACTGATCCAAAGAAGAAAAGTTATCCCAATTGTATTAGCGATTATTCGGATAAGTTAAGCCGATCTTTTCAGCACATATATCGGTCTATCAAACATGTCCCGTCAAAGGTATCAGAAACTCGTGAATAGTCATAATTCCATGAAAAAAAAAATAATTAGAAAAAGCAATTCACAAACATACACAGATAAAATGCGTCCCAAATCATTCACATATAAGCACACGCATACATATAAATTCAAATTTGTTTAAAGACGACAAGCATATATTTCTATTTTTATGCATTTTTACTAAATTAAATTTAATTGCTTCTACACAAGATGAGCTAAAATGTTTTCAGCTCGGCCAATTTCCATATAGAAAAATAATGATAGCTCTGATAATAATAATAATAATAATAATAATAATAATAAACAGAACAATCAAGGCCAACCGGACAGATATTGTTATTAATGACCACAAACAAAAACGATGGCTCCTTATTGATATGGCAGTTCCTGCTGACTGCAATGTATCTTTGAAGATATTCAAAAAGTTGTCAAAGTACAAGGACCTTGAAATAGAAATCTCGAAAATGTGGCATATGGGAACATCAACAATCCCTGTTGTAGTTGGAGCCCCTAGGACTAGTTGGAAAAAAATTGCAGTAGACTAATTGAAGGGATTCCTGGAAGACCATGCCTCAAGGGATACAAAAATTGTTCTGACAAGTACAGCCCACACCTTACGAAGGGCTTTATCTATGTAATTTAATTTTTTTTTTTTTTTGTCAGTGGAAAGTGTCATGACGCCATTTCTAACCTTAGGTCTCTGGGCGGGACCCGGAAAGAAATGTGTAAACGCCAGAAATCAATGAAAATAATAATAATAATAATAATAATAATAATAAACATTTTCTCACACGGAAATATTTGTCATTCAATGACCGAGACACCATTGAAGCCGTCGATGAAAATTTATAAAGTCTTTCACTGAAAACAGTTTTTCAAGTTCGCTAAATTTTATTGTTCTTTCCAGTATGATTGGGGCGTACTTCCTACCATTTTCTTTCGAATACTGTGTGAAACAACGGCTACATTAACATTGAGCCATTAACTTGGACAACATTGGCTGTACGTAGTTAGTGCTGGATTGATTGATTGATTTGTTTGTTTAACCGTATATCAACATATTATGGGTCATAAGGATGCTAACGATATAATGGAGCGAGCGTGTGAGCAATGATGAGTTCTTAGAGAGGTTGCAAACAAGGAGGAGGCTTATGCTTAATATCAGGAAGAGGCAGCTGAAGTTTCTGGGACACGTATTAAGGAAGAAGGGCTTGGAGAAACTGATCCTCACGGGTCGAATAGAAGGAAAGAGGGACAATGGAAAACAACGCTGGCTGATTTAAGCAAGTGGATCAAAGAACGTTGTCTGAGGGAGGTAAGTAGTTGAGAGCTGCAAGAGATGAGGTAGGTGGAGAGCCATGATCACCTACGTCTTGAAAAGACATGACATAAAAAGTTAAGATTTTTTTTCTTGTGCTCTTTGATCATAATATCTGGGAGATTAGCTTTGATTGTTCTATCCTTCTTTAAATGTTAGAAGATTTCCTCAAAGTTGAAGAAGAGACTAGAGTCGACGGAGATGTGGTTCTATAGAAAGATAAAATGGACCGAGCGTTTGAGCAATGATGAGGTACGCAAGGAAGGTGCTTATACTTAACATCAGCAAGAGGCAGCTGAAGTTTCTGGGACACATAATCTCATAACAGGAGAATCTGATACTCACGGGTCGAATAGAAGGAAAGAGAGACAAGAGAAAACAACGCATGGCATACCAAGCGGCCTTAGGCAAATGGATGACACAACGAGGTATGGGTGAGGTGGTAGAGGGAAGGAACATGTTGAGAGCTGCAAGAGATGAAGGAGGTGGAGAGCCATGATCGCCTACGTCTTGAAAAGACATGACACATAAAAAGAAAAGATTCTTTTCTTGTGCTTTTTGCTCATATCTGGGCGATTAGCTTTGATTGTTCTATACTTCTTTACGGCAGTGAATGTTAGAAGATTTCCTCAAAGATGAAGAAGAGACGGAGGTGTGGTTCTATAGAAGGGTGCTAAGGATATAATCGACCGAGCGTTTGAGCAATGATGAGGTACACAAGGAAGGTGCTTATACTTAACATCAGCAAGAGGCAGCTGAAGTTTCTGGGACACATAATGAGGAAGGAGGCCCAGGAGAATCTGATACTCACAGGTCGAATAGAGTCAATGAGAGACAAGTGAAAACAACGCGTGACATACCCGACGGCCTTAAGCAAGTGGATCACAGAACGTGGTCTGGGAGAGGAAGCAAAGAGAAGGAACATATCGAGAGATGCAAGGGGTAGAGCGAGGTGGAGAGCTATGATCGCCTACGTCCTGAAAGGACATGGCACATAAAAAGAAATAAAGAATGTCGAAATTAGATTGTCGCATGAATATTGGAGCAAATAAAAATGATATGTGATATTTCTATCTCAATTGAATAAGAAATATCACATATCATTTTTATTTGCTCCAAATACGAGATTATACTCAGTTTTGCGCATATAGAAGGTGGTCCGAATGTCTTGTCACCCGCAACTAAAAAAGTAATGAGAACAATAGAACAAGATGTAATACAGTAATACAAAGCACATTTACTGGATTCAGTTTATTAACTTTCATCGACGCTGTCACACATTGACAAGGTTGCTTGCAAACTGTAGGAGCTCATGTCAGCCATCTGAAATAGAAACTTATATTATCTAAAGGTGACATTAATTCCGGACCACGCTGCACCTTTTTGGGTGGACATGATTACTGGATGCAGATATGTGCATTTTGCGTTGTAGTTTTGTTGAAGCTGTACTACGGAATATAGTTTGATTTTGTTTAACATATTGCAGGATATTATATGGAGTAAGGTTATGAAAAATTATATCAAGTCAGTTGCTTGGTTCGTCGATTTTGTTAAGCGGCATGTATGCGTGTGTACATATGTGAATGATTTGAGGCGCATGTTATCTGTGTGCGTGAATTGCTTTTTCTAATTATTTTTTTTTTCGTGGAAATATGACTATATTGTTGGTAATTTTAATATAAATATATACTTTTTTATATTTGTTTGTGGGTTCACTAATTGTTCATAGCTCGGAATCTAACAGGTGCTACCACCCCAGATCTGGGTGGAACTGGGAACAACAGCAGCACCATCAAAAGTTATATCGAGGACGAAGTTAGAGTTAGGTCATGGTCGATTATATTGCAGGACCTTCCTTAAAATCTGTCAAGATTCTTGAGAGATCCAGTCGGAGCCCCAAGTCCAGATATGGCAACTGTATTCAATGTACAGGTAGATACACAAATGGATGAACTTATATATATATATATATATATATATATATATATATATATATATATACACTAATGGACGTACTCTTATGGATATATATATGTGTATGTGTGTGTGTGTGTGTATATATATATGTATGTGTATATATATATATATATATATATATATATATATATATATATGTGTGTGTGTGTGTGTGTGTGTGGGTAAGTGCGTGTTTTGTGTGTGTGTTTGGGCGTGTGTGTGTATGTATGTATATATGTATGCATATATATATGTGCGTGTGTGTGTGTGTGTGGCCCGTGTGTGTGTGTATATATATGTATATATATGTATATATATATATATATATATATATATATATATATATATATATATATATATATATATATATATATATATATATATATGTGTGTGTGTGTTTGGGTGGGTGCATGTTTTGTGTGTGGGGCGCGTGTGGGTGCGTGTTTTTGTGTGTGCGCGCGCGCGTGTTAGCGCGAGGGTGCGTGTGCGCGAGGGTGCGTGTTTTGTGTGTGTGTGTGTGTGTACACGTTATAAATTTCTTGGAAAACAGTCATTTCCTCTGCAAGACAAGTAATTAATGGAAGACAGCTTCAGGTATATTTGGCTGAGAGAAAATGAAGACGAAAAATATTGAAGATTGCAAGGTTATTTGCGAAAGTGATTTTGTTCTTCTTGCTACAGCAACATGCTAATGAATCTAGACCGAAGAGAATACCATGCAAATTGAATGGTTGTAGCGATCAACCAATCAGTAATTTGCTTCCGGGTTACATGTAAGACCGACACTCGCGGTGTTCATCTTCGCGGTGGTGGAGGCGCGAAAATATATGAAACAGGACTCAGGCAAAGGGTGTTGCGTCAACTCGAGGGGCTTAATGCGGTCGGATGGAGCCAGCAAAGGCAAAGAGAAGAGTTACCTGGGCAACAGATGCGAATTGGAGATCTATCCGTAAATATTTCTGTCTAATGAGATGAAAGGTCTTGTTTTATTGTCTTTCATGCATTGACGATTATGATCGATGATGCGATCGAATTGCCAAACACGGGTGGGATATTGCGAAACAGAGTTTTTACAAGTATAGTTTGCAAATGGCTGCTTGTTTATGTGTATTTGATTGCTGAACTCTATGCAATTAAAAGATTCTTACGAAATGCTGATGAAGTGCCCGATTTAATTAATCGAAGCAATTCAGGTTGAACTCCGAGTTCGAACATAATTTCTCCGGACCCAAATTATCTAATTGCAAATTATATTTTCATTTTAACAGAAATGGCAAGGGCGCTGAACCAACAACGCAAAAGATTCTCCCTCTCAAACCATTCTGAGGTGAATGTAAACAAATGCCTAGAAAATGAAGAACAGAGGAAGTAAAGCTAACTCGACTGCACATACCTCACACATTCATACTTGCTGATGAATGAAGATTAACCAAAATGTACAACATTCCACACTGCAGTCACGGTGAAACACCTTTTAATTTAATGTATTCTCTTATCCCCTGTAAAGCGCAAATACTACAAGGAAACCAGAATGATAAACCTATTTGAATATAGTGAAACCGTCAACATCATGCCCTACTTTAAGGAAATAGTTTCATGCCAAAGCATATAATATCTACAATAGATTATCTACAAATAATATCTATAAATCATACATTTACACTGAAAGCATAAAATTATGTATAAAATATTAATAGTTGGAGTCAAACTTCTTTTCAAAATATTTAAATTTCGGCATTATCTAGTTCATAGATTTCGGCATTATCTATTTCATAGATTTCGGCATTATCTCGTTCATAGATTTCGGCATTATCTAGTTCATAGATTTCGGCATTATCTAGTTCATCTAGTTCATAGTTTTCGGCATTATCTCGTTCATAGATTTCGGTATTATCTCGTTCATAGATGTCGGCATTATCTAGTTCATAGTTTTCGGCATTATCTAGTTCATAGATTTCGGCATTATCTAGTTCATAGATTTCGGCATTATTTAGTTCATAGATTTCGGCATTATCTAGTTCATAGATTTCGGCATTATCTCGTTCATAGATGTCGGCATTATCTAGTTCATAGTTTTCGGCATTATCTCGTTCATAGATTTCGGCATTATCTCGTTCATAGATGTCGGCATTATCTAGTTCATAAGCAAAAACAACAACACAAAGGATATTTAATTAGACTGAATTAAGTTAACATATTTATGAGAAGGTTTACAGATTCAGGCAAACATTTTGTCCCATAGTGTCAAGTAGATTAAAACAATGACTTAAATTTCATGAATCTGGTTTCATTTGCGACATATCAACATTTTTTAAAAAATTAAAACACAGAAAATATTATTAGCGAGTAAGTATTCTCTTCTTTGTTTAGATAATGATGATTTAGTAATACAAGTCCTACTCATTAAACCATAGCTGATAGGTGTGGACGAAGGATGGATCCATGCCTTTCCCAATCGTATTTGCGCGTAAGTATATATAACGAACTCCAAAGGTATTGGACACTGGTTCTCTGATTTTCAATTCCGAGCATTTATCCATAATATATGTATGAGTGGGTTTGGAAATCTGGGATTTATTTTTTCAATTCCTCACACTTTATATGATGTTTTGGAGAATTCTTTTATGCGGCTTTCTAAGTAAATTTCAGACAGGATTAGTCTTTTAGTATTACACTCACTCTTTTTTGATATAGAAATGTGCAAATACGCGTGCCCAAATACACTCATATATGCCTGTTTCATGTATGCTCACACATGCTCACACACACACACACACACACACACACACACACACACACACACACACACACACACATATATATATATATATATATATATATATATATATATATATATATATATATTTAAATATATGTATGTGTGTATGTGCAAATATTGTCATCCACTGACAGACTGTTTCACATCTAATCATTGCGGCTAAACATCCGATTGCCTCAACAGGGATCGAAACACGACTGATTTGGTTTCAGTCAGAGACAATACCCCTAAGCCATTGTCAGGGATGAAGGTGAATTTAGACTTAATTTTTAGATAAACACGCAATTGACTGAGAGAACTCGATTCGTTTTAACGAAGAGTCTTGCATCAACATCAGTAATATTCACTGTTTACAAATTCACTTTTCTCCCCGAACACACACACACGCACACACCCACACACATACACACAGAGTGTAACAGCAAATTTGTCTAAATAATGTAAAAGCATTATTGTCCATCTCACAAAATGTATACTATCTAAATAAAAACCCCAGAAAACTCTAAACTAATTGTTTTTTTATACGTTTTCAGTCATCTTGACAGCATTTGTCGTAAAAATCACCGAAAAAGCCTTTGAGTTATTCAGCTAGAAAGAACTAGAAAGGGAACTGGTTAAAATCGTTTTGTGTCAGTCGGACTCTCTTCCCAACTGGGCAATGGTAAGAGGAAAAAGTTCATTCAGGCCTTCAGTAATGGTACCAACATTCATACCCTGGGTTTTATATTCCAAGTCTATTCAAGGAACATCAAGAGAACACGGTGAATAATTTTTAAAAAGAGGGGGCAGTAGAGAGGAAAACTGAACCAGGAGGTCCCAACAGGAAACAGGATCATCATTTCAACTTAGAGCTAAAGAGATCAATAGAAAAGATGCAACTCAATCCATAAGACGTTTGGTACGTGAGAGAGGAGTTTCAGCTATGACAGTCCAAACAGCAGTGAAAAGACTTGAAAATTAAATCGTACGTGAACTTTGTGAGGCACCTTGTTACTTCAGGGCAGAAAGTTAGAAGGTTAGATTGGGCGAAGATCATTTTGAATAACTTGGAAAATGATCCTGAAATATTTTAACTTCATTTCAATACTTCATATGCTTCCGATGCTTAGTTATGATTAATTAATGATTAACATGTCATTTTGGTTTATGATCGATTTCATCACGATTATTGTGTAAATCATGGAGAGTAATTATACATTCTTATTGTTAGTGTTATAAAATCCTCGGAGTATCCCAGTAAGATATCTTTAATCATTTGTGTCATGAGTCCTTACCTATAACTACAGAATGAACTCTTCCTAACACAATGTATACTACGCCTCTCAAGAGAGAGGGGCGAATTAAGCCGAGCTTCTCGGCTTGACGGTCGAACTGTCTGCCTCTGAGCAGAGAGGAACCCTGACGAGGCTCCGCCGAAGGGCAGAGTCTCGTTCGGGGAGGTTGACCAAACTCATTCTGTTTTTACAGTTTCTACGGTCATTTTTTCGCCAAGCCTACGGGCTCAGAAAACCCACATAAAACTCGGCCTTATGCCACATCTTTCCCTCGTGGGGAGGGGCAAGTAAATATCGAGTCGAGCTGATAGTAGTTCACTCCAAACCAGACTGACAGTCATACTAACACCTTCCACATCTTGTATTATTATTTCGTGTAATATACCTTCGTTATTTGAACTCTTATGTTCGTGTTGTTCTTCCTTGGTCCTAACCTGAACCATAACAATTTGTTAGTTACAACGTTTCAAAACTTAATCTAATAGATGGACAATTTTTCTTCTACGCGATTTCGACAATTTTGCCTTTACACACGGTATATACAAAACTTTATTTTTCTATTCAGTTCTTTCAAAATCTTTCGTTCAAAAATTATCCCATTTCCCTCATAATTGATTTTGCACTTAGAACCCTCTGTCGAATCATTTTTAAATCTATTACTAATAGCTAAATTAACACGAGTCAATGATTCGAAAAATGTTGAGAAATGATGCCAGTAAATGCGCACAATCGATTTTCTGACAACTGATGTCATGGATGGCCTTTAAACAAGATAGCTTTATAGCAATTGCATGTCAGGCGATTGCAGGGCTAATCCATTGCGCCTCTACTTGTATTTTTCGAGCGATCAAAAGTGTTTGGCGCATGTTCACTTTATAGATGTATGTAACGTTTAAACTGTTGGTGAGCGATTACTGAATAATTAAAGAACGTGTGAGCAAGGGTGCAAAGCGGTGTAGTGGATAGCGGCTAGGATTGAGGAATCGGAGATCCATTCGGATCCTTTACATTTACTTATGTGCTAATAATATTGGGAAAGGTATCAATCCACTTCTTGTCTTGTTCGGCTGCAGTAGAAGTGGTGTTTCTGGGGTAAATTAGCCTGACAGAGACCAACCTTAACCAGGCCAGTTTGAATTCAGAGTTTTCCTTCTCCTAGACCTGTGGTCTTACAAACCTGATGGGTTACGAGGTTCGCGATCGCCTTCGAGCAAGTGAGCAACGAAAATCTTCTAAGAAAAATGCACACAGAAAGGATCTGCAGGAGAGAATTGCAATATGGTGGCTGGCAAAAGTTGATACTCACAGTACATGTTGAATGTAAGTTATCTAAGTTTATTAAATCATTGATGACCGAAGATGAAGTGAAGGAATACTAAGCAGAGAAATATCGCCATAATCGCCAAGATACTGAAAAGAAAAAAGTGCATAAAGCAAGTTTGCTAATGAAGAAGAGAATATCAGAAAAGCCGTTGTGTAAATGTAGAAACAGAACTTCGTTTAATACGATCAACCTTGAAAAAGTAATGCAATGATGATTTTTCTAGCGATCAACCATTTTAAAATACCAGCCATGAAAATAAGATAACGAATTCCCCAAAATTCGGCGTTGATCCAAAGTTAAATA
>CAHIKZ030005362.1:1045000-1082500 GCA_903632075.3 Acanthosepion pharaonis
TTTTTGCCGATTCATATAAAAAATCAAAATTTAAAAAATGCTGTATCTGTTGCCATTTTCAGTATCCACGTTAGTGTATATTATATATAAGCAATAATTCTAATGATACTTGTTTCTTTATATCCCTGCAGGGCGTTAACAAATATGGTACTCCACAACATCCCATTCTTTTTAGCTTTCAGCTATCTATTTATATGCTTGCTATACGTCCTAGACCCTGTTTCGCCATCCATTTGCACAAAGTTGTTAATTTACTCCACATTTTTATATAATCGTTTTGGCTTCAATATGCCCTATGAGTCTCAGATTCTAAGTTTTTCTTCATGTTGCTCACATGTTTCATCCATGGTATTTTCACCATCTTTCTGTAGACTTATGTTTCTATTGCCTTATCTCCTATCATCGTCTGTCAATAAATACATTTCTATTGCCTCATCTCTCATCATCGTCTGTCAATAAATTGCCCAACATCAGTACCATATAGGAAGATTGGAAGTATATATCAGTTCAACACTATGTTCTTGTTTTCTAACGAAATTCTCCCGGTTCTTAGACATCGTTTACTTCGAAGATGGCACCTTTTTGCAATTCCAGTGCACATTCCGGTATCTCATTATTTGCTGTGTTATAACATTTCCCTGATAGTTAAATTTCTGTGCTTACGTGATTTTGACATCTACAATTCGTAGGGCTGTCTGTCTTGATCACGACCATTCATTCTGACATTCTGATGTTTAGTCCTTTTTTACCGCTTTTCTTTATTGATGTATGTAGAATTTCCTGTCCTTTTCTTTCTATGCATGTCACCAGTAATGTGTATTATCGTAAAACCTTTTTTAACGTTGAATGAAATACTTGGATTAAAAGTAAACAAGCAAATTATAGATAAGAAATGAATTCAGTAGATATACAAATATAGGAAGTGACGTAAGAGAAGAATATATACTAGATTTATACTACAGAGTGAAGCAATTCTGAGAGAATTAGTTGTTTGGTTGTTTTGTTTTATAGCATACTAGCAGCATGGCCAGGCGTTGCCCTTGCTTGATTCAAAAATAGTACGACTAATACAGCAATCGCTATCACTTGACTTAAAATATTTTTACCCTTCCTTGCCTTTAGAGGAGTGCCCTTTGCCGTGCTGATGTTGTTACATGCCTTACTTCTTGCCTATATCACACTGCCAACTTTTTCTAAGCTCTATAGTAAACATTAAATCTGTTACGAAAAAAGAACTAAACAAAATAAACACAATACGATTAGCTTTAAAAAACCGGAAAAAACATTTTTAAGGGTTGACCGATTGTCGAGTTGCACTCTGTTTGGGGGGGGGGGTATGCTCAGAGTTGAAACTTCACATGATGATTCCCAATGGCCTCTTCATAAATCCGCTCGGTTTTCGCTAAAAACCGACATGCGGTTCAGACGCAATCTGAGCATATCGGTTTTGGGGTTTTATCGATTTTCTGAGCTGTTTAGGGGTCCGTGGTCATGAAACTTCTGGACAACACTTCTAATGGTAGACTCTAAGAGGATGTCAAATTTGGTTGAAATGCGATCATTCCTTCTGTAAGCAGAATTTTTTCCATTATCGATTTTTTCGGAACCTGATTCCGAACTCAAAAATCGGGCTCCGTCATGTCCTTACGGCAGCCGTAAACTTGTGTTGAAAACCGCATCGAAATCGGGTGAAAAATGCGGCCTGGGCGAGGTAACAACGCCGACGACAGACTCACAGACAGACAAAATGAGAAATATAGATAGTAGAGAAGCAGGTGAGTGTTATGACATGGCCGCCCCAATCTCCTGACCTCAACACCATAGAAATCTTATGGAGCATGTTGCTCAACTGCTTTCTCGAGAGCTTTTATTTATAATGCTCTATAAGTCTCCTGACCTCAACCCCATAGAAAATTTATAGAGAACTATAAAGTACATAAAATACATAAGCTATTTGTAAAGGGATGCCAGCATGTCTTTTTATAGTATATTATGGAATTCTAAATGTATTAAGCTTATAATATTATATGAGGTGTATATAAAATAAACCACAAATAAAATGTTTTAAAAAAGTTAGTCTCAGCATCACTGTTCACGTATGGAATTTTCTCTACCCGCTGTCAATGAGACTCCAGGATTTGATGCACTTTACTCCAGAACACAAGTAGGACGTGTTTATATGTATATATATATATATATATATATATATATATATATATATATATATATATATATATATATATATATGCACACACACGCATATATATATATATATATATATATATATATATATATATATATTATAAATTAATTGGTTTAAAATATGGTTTTTTTTTCACACAGTTCAACCATGTTTTAAAAATAGAAGCTATTCTGCTCTGCTGCATTATATTGAAACGCTCATTTTTCAAGAAAAAACCCATAGCTACAACCAATAAATTAAAATTGTCAAATAATTACATAGCGCTTTCGTGCGTGTTTTATTCACACACACACACACACACACACACACACACACACACACACACACACACATATATATATATATATATATATATATATAAATATATATATATATATAAACCATTGCTGAACGTACTGGAAACATTATAACCTCTTTTTATCGATCACTGAAGTACATTGCTCATTTTGTCAGGCTTTGTATCTTCTGGGATCAGGTTAGACGAACGTTGGCGCTATTCGATGCTGACGTACCAAACATGACAAATTTCAAAGTATTTTGCACTCACTTGTGGTGAAGGGCTAATACTTTACACTACAGCCACTTCGCCACTACCATGTTAAATATTCAGATGAGTTGCGTTCGTTAATTCCTTCCTGCCTTCACATTTTAAAACACCCCATTCATACTTCTAAAGAGTCGAAGCACCGTTATTTCTTCCGCGATCCTCAGAAAAAAGTCCACTCAGATATTTTCCTCTCGAAATACCATTTTGCGCTATAAAATCCCGTGAATGTTCTAGCTTGACCATTTCAAAGTCAAGGAACGGTCCGTATCCATCTATCCACATAATCCTTATTTTGTAACACTTTCATTCTCATGACACATTTACTTTGTCATCTTGACGTTTCTATCAGGTTCATTCTACGAATACAAAAGCATACCTTAATTGTGATATTGAATTCTTACAGTATACGTGAACCAAACAAATAAATGATTACACGACGCATAACCTGCCTTGGAGAGATTTAAAATAGTTTTATATAAATGTACATCATAATCACACACAGACACACACAACACACACAACACACACACACACACACACACACACATATATATATATATATATATATATTCCGCTAAAAAAACTAAATAAAAGTAATGAAATTTCCCATGCCTGTCTTATTCAACAAAATATGTTTAAGAGAATGTTTGCTGCCCAAATGTACATTTTTATCACGACAAAGAGTTATCAAGAACAGTTTCTCGTATTTTTATTCGTTTTGTTCCCTCACAGATACACCCTATACGAAAATAATTTACAGACACATATACATACACAAGCGCGCGCACACACACAGGCAGATAGATGTATACGAAATGATCGATATATATATATATATATGTGTGTGTGTGTGTGTGTGTGTGTGTGTACATATAGATAGATAGATAGATAGATAGATAGATAGATAGATAGATAGATACGGGCAGACAGATTCAGATAGATAGATATATAGATAGATAGATACGGACAGACCGATTTAGATAGATAAATGCATGCTGGGATGTAGGCATATTACGTAATCATGTTGTATTTCAATATTCCATTGTTAATTCACCTATTGAATTTTCCTGTGTTTTTCTTCTGCCAATAATATTCCGTCCGTCACGATTTTCCCCTTCCTTCTTTCTGTATAATGTCGTCTTGTTATTTTCTCAGGATTTTGTTTCTATTCATATTGATTTCCACTTCGAGTTCCTCCCCTGATATTCCCTATTTTTTCTCTCTTTTTCTACTTTTACTCGTTTTTTTTCTCTGCTGCTTTACGTTAGATGAATCTGTTTAAATCTTTCCACATATGTTTATTTCTTGTCATTACCTTTTCCATCTGCTTTGTACGCTTTCTTCCCTACAGTGTTCGTTCCTTTAATTTGTATTAGCCAATATTGATTCGCTTTTCCCTTATAATTTTCCTTTTATTACCACAACGATTTACTCGCATTTTCTTTCTTTCTTTCTTTCTTTCTTTCTTTCTTTCTTTCTTTCTTTCTTTCTTCGCATCGCTTATGGCAGGCTTTTCTGTAGACAAGCCAGCAGCTAACAATGCCCACAAATATCGAATGATAAACAATCCAGGTAATTCACGTCATTTACTCACGTATAAAGACACACGGTTCGATTTGTGATTGATAAGACGCACGTCTGCAATTCTCACTCTCTGAAAACGGTCGCTTTGCTGGCGGAAAAATTTCGGATACTTACCTAAAAAAGGAAAAAAAAAGGGAAAAGTAAAGTGAATTTAAACAATAATGCTTCAGATATAAAACATAACAATCTTTATGCTACGACAAAAGAACAAAACAATAGGAATAAAATCCGAAGATTGAACAAACATATAAAAACAAAGAGAAGACAAAATATAGTAGGGTTATTCAAAAATGCGGAATGCAAATTCAATCAATAGCGAAAAGTAAATCAGTGAATAGTCGAAACTCAGAGATAGAGTGAATTCTGCTTTTTACTTTATCTTCTGTTTTATTTCTAGTCTTCAGTAGGATGTTGTCTGAGGTTTGTCGGCCTAGCCCGGAACAGAATGGAAAATATAAAATCGATATATAAGAAATGTTGTTTTTACAGTTGGTTTAAGTATAATATTTGGTTTTCCTTTAAAAAAGAAAAAAAGGAAGAAGAAGAAAACATGTAGAAAACAACAGAGATAAAATAAGGGAAAACCTAAGCATGAACTCAGGAGATACAACAGAAAGAAGTGGTAAGGACGAAGAGAAACGTTTGTGTCCACGAGAGAGTTTCAGTAAATAAAGAGTAGTGCAACGAAAAGATAGTGGGAGGTAGAACTGAATTGGAATGAAACGAAAAATCAGAGATTAAAAGTAAGCTCAGATGTTGAGAGCGGGAGAAAAGATAAAGAGAAAATATTGGAAATGAAACAAGAAAAAAAAGTTACGTAAATGATTTTAAGGAACAATAGATTATAAAAAATATATATAAAACAAAAAACAGAATTTTAAGTAAGCCAAGAATAAATTACAAAAATAGATAACATAAGCTAAAGTTATCCGAATGGTTCAAGCCAGAGATCGAAACCTGACCGATTTGGAAGCAGTCAGAGATTCGACACACAAGCTACAGTCACACGGAAAAACGGATGTGAAATCTTAGTACTTTTACTATGCCAAAACGATAGAGAGCTCGATTCGAATTGAAGAGGGTTACATTAGCAGCAGCAGCCTCTCTGTGGTATGTATATATATATATATATATATATATATATATATATATATATATATATATATATATATATATATATATATATATATATATATATATATATATTATGTATTTGTGTATCAATCACACTTTTATACAGGTTTAACTGGCAAGGCACTGCCATTAATTTTTTTATGACATTTTTCTTGGATTTGTACAAGTTCTTTCCTTTTTTTTATTATATAGCGTGTAGGACAATTTCTGAATTCACATGCAACTAACGGAATTTTGTTCTCGACGAAAATAAATTAATGAACATTAATTGGACAAACAATTATGTACCTATCAAGAAGACTTAGTTTGCATCTCATGCTTACATTAGTACCAATTTAAAAAATCACTGATACCTACCAACTGCCATCAGAAACATTCCTATTGCAATAAACGAAAATAAAAAAAAAGCCGATTAAGCAACTTGATTTCAACATGGACCAATCGTGTGAGCAACGATGAAGTCTTAGAGAGGATACAAACAAGGCGGAAGCTTATTCTTAACAAGAGGAAGAGGCAGCTGAAATTTCGGGCACACATAATGGGGAAGAAGGTCCTGATACTCTCGGGTCGAATATAGGGAAAGAGAGACAAGGAAAAGCAACGTCTGGCATACCCGGCGTGCTTAAGTAAGTGGATGACAGAACCTGGTCGGGGGGAGACAGAATGAAGGGACTTGTTGTAAGCTGCAAGGGATAGACGGAGGTGGAAAGCCATGATCACCTACGTCCTTAAAAGACATGACACATCAAATAAAAATTCTTTTCTTGTGCACTTTGATCAACATATCTGGGCAATTAGCTTTGATTTTTCTATCCTTCTTTCCATGGAAATAGATCTAAGAAAACAGAGGGATCTTTAAAAGATAAGAATGCCGATAACTCCTTCACCATGTCTCGGACTAATCTTAATTGTTTTATAAACCTTCACGCAGAAATTTTCACTGACAATTCAGGAAGACATTTGGGTCATTATCACACAAAAAAGAGAATGTCTCATATCGAGAATATTTAACATGGAAAACATAGGAAAAAAATTAATTATTTTTAATAATATATCGAAATCTCCATGATTTGCCTGATGAAGGTCACGGGGCAGGAAACCCGTGTTGCAAAATCATTAAAAATAAAGCATAATATATTTTTAAAAATCCACATTAAAACCAAAAAACGTTTGCCGTTTCTCTCTTCTTTTTACACACACACACACACACACACACACACACACACACACACACACACACACACACATAAATATATATATATATATATATATATATATATATATATATATATATATATATATATATATATGAATAAAAAAACACGCACAGGAGCGCTATGTAATTATTTTACAATTTTTAATCTATCCGTTGTAGCTATTGATCTTTTGTTGAAAAATGAGCGTTTCAATATAATGGAGCTAAGCGGGAATTGTTAGAAATGCAGAATGGCATTAAATGTTTGTTATATGCATTTCAATAGGTTACTGCTACACTCGGGATAAATTTTGTTGAGTGTTGGTTAATTGATTTTGATATAGATGAATGCAACTGATAAATTAACAATTTTAAAATAATTACAGTGCCTGTTTTCAAAAAACACCATCACAAAGGAAGGTAGATTTTATCGCAGTTACATTAAGTTTGTGTTTTATAATTTACTGCTGAAGTTGATCTTGGAAGAGATGGAAAATACTTGGGTTAGAAAAAACTACGGCGCCTTCCTCGATGAATTTCATCGTAACACCATGCAAATGATTAGAGAAATGTAAGTTTAAGTATAAAAATACATAGTCACATTATGTCTATATTATTCAATGAAACATGTTTTGAATGAAGACATTGCCTATATATATATATATATATATATATATATATATATATATATATAAAGATATATATATATATATATATAAATGCACCCCCCACACATATATATATATATATATATATATATATATATATATATATATATATGAATGAATCATTCATACAAAAAACAGATAGTGAAGTTAATGATATAAATGCCGAGAGTATATCTTCGCAAAACAAATTTAATAAATTACATTAACCCTGAACATATATATATATATATATATATATATATATATATATATATATATATATATATATATATTTCCCGTGTATGGAACTACTCAGCCTGAAATGGTGGTCAATCTAAGAGTGTAAAACTCATAATTTAACCTCTGCTGCGTTAAGCTCATACCCAAACTTATGAAAGACTTTGAGAGTAAATACTGAAGACAATCCCATATTATCATCAACTTCGTTCTGGGATCTCCCCAGACAACGCCTGTACCAAACAACATTTTCCCTTGTAAAACATCGGTGGTGAGTCTCACTACATGGGCAACCGTCGATCTCTTAACAAAACCTGCCCAGGCATGCGCCTTGCAGATGACAATCCAACGCTGCCTAACTGCGTCAAGAATGCACGGGGAGCAACAGTTTCCTGATGGGACTATTCCTAAGATACTTCCATATGGAGAACTAGTTACCTGCAAAAGAACACGAGGGTGACATCCCCTTCGCTTCAAGCACTTCTGCAAAAGTGAAAAGAGGGCGATGGACATGGGCATAGAGAGTTGGTAGACGTCGCCAATTTTCTTTCCCGTCGGAGACCCATTTAACACCGAGATTTGGAGAGTTGCACAAAGAAATGGAGGCTTTCCAACGGGATAAAATGTGCTCGAAGGACAGAAAAGAACATAACGACATCGAGCAGACCTTCAATCGAGACTGTTAATATCGTGTGGGTGTGTACATCCGTAACAGATACTGCGCCGCGATAGGAGAGGTTTAATTGAGAAGTAAGTACATACATACACACAAAAGCACACACAAGGAGACACACGCATATATATAAATATATATATATATATATATACATATATATATATAAATACACACACACACACACACATATATATATATATATATATATATACATTAAAGACATTTTCATTTTAACATTCTTTTTATAGATACAAGTATTTAAGTAAATGCTCTGTTTATAATAAACAGTATTAAATAACATTTACCGGCCTGAATGTCTGTAATAATTTGTCGGACTTTGTCCATATCTTAATATATATATATATAGAAAAAGTTTCAAATTAAAAATTATAATGTTTTATTTTATGAAAGTATTTATTTATTTATATATATATTTGATATTTCAAATTGTCCTCAATTTTTCATCAGAAATAACTGTTTGTTACAAATAAATTAAAATTACTGTTTCTATATATATATATATATATATATATATATATATATATATGTGTGTGTGTGTGTGTGTGTGTGTGTGTGTAGATATATATATATATATATGCCAGTGTGCGTCTGTGTGTGTGTTTGTGTATATATATATATATATATATATATATATATATATATATATATATATATATATATATATATAGATAGATAGATAGATAGATAGGTTTTTTAATATACCTAAATTTATATTATATTGTTTCAAAGTGATATGACGTTAATCCTAAGAAAGAAAGAAAGATAGAAAAAAAGAAAATAAAAGAAAGAAAGAAAGACTGGTCGAGACGGACAATGAAGAAAAGTAACACGAAAAAAAGAAAGAATGAACGAATGAAAATATAAAAGAAAGAAAAAAAATAAGAATAGACGTTTTTTAGCTTCACTGATTAGACGAGAACCAGTCTTCCAACGTGATATGGTTGAAAGAAAGAAAGAAAGAAAGAAAGAATGAAAAAAATAATAAAAAAGAAGTAAAGAAGAAAGCGACGGACAATGACGTCTACGAAATAACGAAAGAGGCGGACAATGAAGAAAAGCAACACGAAGGAAAAGAACAAACTAATGAAAGTTTCAAAGAAAGAAAGAAAAATAAATAAAAACTAGCAAAAACAGAAACCATCAAACCTAAAAAGAAAAAAGAAATAAACGTATGAATCAATAAAAGAATGGCAGAAAGGAAAAGATAGAAAGAAAGAAATTATTACACGTGAAGTGAATGAAAGAAACAAAAAATGCTAAGAAATAGAGAAATTACAAAACAGGAAATATAGAAAGGAAGAAAGAAGAAAATCATCAAATATCAAGAGAAACGGAGAAAAGAGACTAAAAATAATAGTAAAACTTCAAAAGAAATAAAGAAAGAATGGTCGAAAGAAAAGGAAACTTATATAGAAGGAAATTCTGAAACAAAGAAAAAGAAACGATTAAAATCAGAATGATAAAGAAAGAAAGATGGGTAAGAAAAACCAAAAAGAATAAAATCTTGAAAGCAGCAAAAGACTGCCTGATGCAAACAAAGGAAGACATAAGGTTTATCAAATGTTAAATAAATGGAAGGAAGACTGAAGACAAAAGGAAAATACAACAGAATGAAATGAATTAGAAGTAATCGATTTCTTTTTATTTGTAGAAACACAAAGGAATATTTCCCATAAGATAATAAGCGGCTTAGAATGGAATACAACTAAATAACGAAAATCATATAGAAAGCGAGGCTATTTTTTTTTGTTTAATATACTGAAATTACGAATGAAACGTTAAAATATTTTTTAAATATCAAATAAAACAACAAACAAACATAAATATATAAAAAAAGAAAACGGGAAAAATTTAAATGAATTTTTAAAAAATCAAATAGCCTAATACTTTTATCGAGCTTTTTAGTTAATCAATATACCTTTAAGGCAGCTGAAACAGAATCTATATAATAATATACATAATCTGAATGTACGTCAAAATATTCACTTAACTGTCTCTCTATCTAAGTCTTTTCTAAAGAGTGATAAAGACGAACATAGGGTAATAGTAACGATAATAGTTGAACTTTCTCTACAATGAAACATTTGACATTCATTGTCCGAGCAGCCAGTACTGCCTTCGGTTGCATTTCTTAAAATAATTCACTTAAAACATTTTTTCGATAAAAACAGCTTTCTTACATCTAATAGCTGTTAACGCTCTCTTCCCAGTATTGAGCATGGTTTCTTTCCTAGCTTTTTATTTGAAGTAGTGTGGAATGTCAACATCTTGATTATGTCATTATTTTATCTTCCAGTTACATGTGGTACCCTTTTTAGTTGCTGCAGCTGTCGTAGTCCTCCAGAGATCTGGCACAGTTATTTGTGATTCTGTAGCGCCAGATCACTATGTTCAAAGAAAGGCTTCACTCGTTCAAATGCATAAAGCCTACAGCTGAAGGTTTAGATATTTCTAAACGGGTTTGGGGTCATGCGTGACATCCATATGAATGTCTTTATCGGACGAGGCCGTTTAAGGACATGAACTGTCGATTTTTTGGTGATGGACAAAACAACTTGTCTATTTTATTTTCAGTTTTCTTTTCTTCTATATTAAACTAAATTTGCTATATCTGATTCATACGTCGAGGTGTCTGAATGGTTTATGTGACATGCGTGATACTTTCGATACATGACTGACGAGGCAGATTATTTATACCATTCCCAAGGGTAATAGTATGTAAATGAATATAATGGATTCCTGTACTGTATCCATTATATTCTACCTGATTCGTACAAAGAATATCTTCGTAAAATGGAGAGTCTTTAAAACATGAAGCCATAGGATCAACGTTCTAATTTTTTGTTGTTCATAGAGATAAATCAGATTTATTTAATCTGAAGAAATGATAACAAATTAAACTTCTTTTTCTGCCCCTTGACGACGTAATGATCATTATTAAATTATTATTTTATTTCAAAAAATAACAAATGATGTAATGTATTAATGAGGTTTCAGGAAATTTTAAGTGAAACGTGTTTAAAGAGGTCTGCAATAAAATTATCGACGTTTTCTTTTTCGAATTTTGTTTTTTGTGTTCAACATCTTGTGTTAATTGATACTTGAACAATCGAAATCATTTCCTTGATAGTTACTGATGTTTCCGTTTTTATTGCTGTTTTGTTTTCTTCTTCTTCTTCTTCTTATTATTATTATTATTATTATTATTATTATTATTTCCATGGATTTCTGTTTTATACTCATTTCCTGCCGGGTTCTAACCAGATACTTAAATTTAGAAATGGTTTCCTGACATTTTCTATTGATCATTTTTTGTAAAAATAAAAACAAAAGCACCTAAGATCACGGACATTTTGCATACAGTTCTTCCTAATAAGTTCGCGGAAGACCTAAGGCAGGGTGGTGTGTTGTATGAGTACAATTTTGTAATTTTTAACGTTCTCCATGGGCTTCTAGGATGTCTCTTGTTGGGGTTTCCATTCTTTAATGTGTTGTTTTGTTCCATATCCATCAGAACTTGTTTTTTACAAGGTCTTTGTATTTTGATAGTTTTCAAATTCCTTGGTTGTTATGTTACAATCCGATGGCTTCAACGCCAACAGGAATTATTGATATCCTCATGTTTGCACATTGTCCAGTGTAAGTAACTTTTGAGATTTTATATTCATTTGGGGCAAGTATAAGATGAGATTTTTATTGTTTTTGGGGAGTTTTAAAGATATTTCTGAAAAATACTATTAAAATCTTGCATAGACTGTCAGTTTCAGACTTTAATAAGAATATCAACATTCTGTTTTGTGATCTTTGGTCATTTTATTATTATTATTATTATTATTATTATTATTATTATTATTATTATTATTATTATTATTACTTTTTTTTTTGATTTATGGCGTTTATTTACATTTCTTTCCTGGTCCCGCCCATGGACCTAAGGTTAGAACTGGCATCATGACACTTTCCACTGTCAAAAGAAAAAGAAATGATATGGATAAAGCCCTTCATAAAGTGTGGGCTGTACTTTTCAGAACAATTTATTATTATTATTATTATTATTACTATTATTATTATCATCATCATTCGATTTCTGCTATGGACACACTACCTACCAAGTCTGCGGAAAGACCTAAGGCAGGTCGTGGTGTGTTGTTATGGCCACATTTCATGTTAATTTTTTTTTTTTTTTTTTTTTTTCCGATGAAGTTGCTAGCGTTACATAGACAAAGTTCTCCTTAGTGTGTGTGCTGTACTTAATAAGACAATTTTCTGTATGTCTCTTAAGCTGGGGGTTTCCAGGATTCTTTCAATGTGTTGTTTTGTTCCATTTTTTTATAATTCCAAGTGCACCTATTACCACTGGTATTATTCTTTGTTTTCAATTTCACATTTTTTCTATTTCAATTTCCAGGTCTTTTGTATTTTGATAGTTTTTCAAATTCCTTGGTTGCTATGTTACAATCCGCTGGACAAGCCATATCAATTAGTAGGCAAGTTTTTTCTTTCTGGTTTTTGACATTATTATTATTATTATTATTATTATTATTATTATTATTATTATTATTATTATTATCATCATCATCATCTGGCACGTTTTTCTCCATTCTGATCACATTTTCATAATAAATGTCACTGCACTGTATACAAATATTCAAAGTTCAACAGAGAGACACAGTGCGTTACTTCTAGGGACATGCCCAATTGGCAAACAAATATGTTGTATTGAACGAGATATTTACTGTAGCTGGTCTTATTTCAACAAATCAAACGCTTGCATCTTAACACCTCCAATCAATTAAGTTCCGAATCCACCAGTGACAGGCGTTGTGTAGCATCACAACATTTCTTATTGCCATCTATTATTATTATTATTATTATTATTATTATTATTATTATTATTATTAAATAGATAAGAGTATGCTAGAAAAGCTTCGCTGGATTACAAGTATGGGAAACCTATTGCACCCATCTCAATACACATTGTGATAAGGGTGTAACAGGTATATATATATATTCTGCCAAACATGTGTTATCAAGAGGTATTATATGTATTATATGGCGCGAGGTATAAATTTAAATTTACCCAGTTCGTTCAAGCTGTATCCAATACTTTTAGGCCTATAGTTGTTCGGAGCAGGAAAGATATTCACGATCACATTCCAATATCTACAGTTTTTTTTTCCATCATTTATTTATCCAATTAATTTGTCTGTTTTTCCCTCCCATATTTTCAAAAGATCACACTATAAATCCTCGTAATTCTCGAGCTTCTCTTTTGCTTTGCTTTCAGTTCTTGTATGAAATGAACCGCAGATTTCTGTCAGATAACAAATATTACATTTTCATTTGTCCAGGAGAAAACTATATCTGACCAGTTGCACATCGAAGTCTGTATCGGAATGGCCGACACAGATTTCATTTTGCTATACTTAAGGCTAACTATGAAAGCCAAGGTAAACTATGGAAGAGTCTAAGTGATGTAATTTAGTGCCTAATCAAGGGAAGTTAGTAAATGTTCCTATTGCTGCTGCTGAATTTAAATTAGTCCAAAGAATATATTTGAACCATCTTAAATTAAAAAAAAATTGAAAACATAACGATAATTATTTGTAAATGAATGTTGCAAAATAATCATTATATTCACCTTGATAAGGTCCATTGGAGGACGAAACGCGTTGGTAAAGAAAGATTTTTCTTTTGACTTTATTCATAATGTCTTTTTACAGATACATTTAATTTATATTCGAAATTTTACGCATAAATCTAACCAAAGCACACACACACACACACACACACACACACACACACACACATATATATATATATATATATACAAAACATTTGACACACTCAAGTAATACTATATATATATATATATATATATATATATATATATATATTTTATAAATTGATTTATTTAAAATATGTTTTTTTTCGCAACACAATTCTAACCATATTTCAATTGCAGAAATGTGCAGCGAAAAAAAACATATTTTAAATAAATCAATTCATAATATTAATGCTCTGTAAATTTACATTGAGCACTATTTTTTAAAAATAGAAATATCTATAAGAACACCGGATTATATATCTTACTGTTCTTTCTATATATATATATATATATATATATATATATATATATATATATATATATATAATATCGCACCTTGAATGCTGGTCGATGTAACATAACAGAGTTATTAAGTATATCTTAATAAATATTGTGTTGTACATGAAACTCCGAGACGTGTACCTGGTGAGGAAAATATAGTACTATTATAATATAACAAATTAGTATTAACCAAACGATTTTGGTAATATCTTCCACGTTTTCTTTTGTTCGCGATTCAGTCAGTTATGTGCCACGCGTAATACACGTTTAGGCGATGATGTATGTTTCGATATATGAGTGACGAGGCTGTTTTTTTCCCCACATAAGTTGCCATTTCTTTCTGCGGTTTACCAGTTGACATCCAAGATCTCTCCTGCTATTTGCACATAGTTGGGGTGGAAGAATAGGATTCATACCTTTCTCAAGGGTATTAACACGTAAGTGAACGTAATAGATTTGACTGAAATTCGAACTAGGTTCTCTGTTTTCTCAATCCGAAGTGCTATCCATTACTCCACCCTGCCTCCTTCGATCATGATTAATCTCTTTTAACACTCATCTCGAATACATTTACACCGTTTAAAAACGCGGTTTAAGGGCGACAGTCAAAATCTCATGTCTGACAGAAACCCGATGAACAATGTTGAGGGCCGGGATTATAGATTGGCCTAATTTCACACCAAATATAATGCAGGAAGTTTTTTAGAATTTGTTTCGCTTGTCCTGACAAAATTCTATCAAATTCTCACCTGCCTGTTTTATAAGTTCAAAATCGTCTACACAGTCTTGTAGGTAATGAAGCATTTTCTATCCGATAACCCCTTTCTCAGAGACAACGCATTGCGAGCCTCAAACTGATTTATTGTTACTTCTATGGCATGTGTTCTGATGGGCTATATTTCTTAATTCCACCACACCGTGACCTTTACAACAGGGACCCGCCATGTACACGAGGCTGAATCATGACCATTTCCGCTAGTATCTGCTTAATAAATAGTAATTTCCATTCGTACAAATCCTTCACAAGAACAGATGCTTTGTGGACCAAACTCGAGGCAGGCTGTTTTCCCAATCACTAGAAACTTGACCTCTTCGTCTAGAGACTAACAAATATCTTTCCTGGGTAGCCTCATGAAATTCTGTTCTTGCCCTTTCTTACGTTCATAGAACACCATACCTCCCAACTTTAGTGCCTTTTTCGCCTCATAATATGTGAAAATTAATATATATACATTTGTGCGTACACACACACACATATATATGGTGCAAAAATAATTTCGTTTTCTCACATAGTAACATATGTTAGAAAACGAAAAAATTTTTGCATTTTTTATATATATATATATATATATATATATATATATATATATATATATATATATATATATATATATATATATATATATATATATATATATATATATATATATATATATATATATATATATATATATATATACTATCGAGGTGGTGTAATTTTTTAGCAAGCTTGTCTGCCAAAAAAACAATTACGACTGAGTAGAGAGTTCGATTCTCACTGGGTCCCCCCTAATTTCGGCCTTGTGCCACATCTAGGCTATGCTTAGAAAATCACTATATATATATATGTTTATATATTTCTATTATCATAATATATATACAATATATATATAGAGAGAGAGTTGGTGTAAATAATGATGAAATAATGTCGTTTTTTGACGTTTATACGTCAAAAAACGACATTATTACGTCATTATTTTTGCACCAACCTGATATATATATTTGTATGTATGTATGTATGTATGTATACACATACAATTCGTCAAAGACTAACAGGCTATATATTATATCTGGGAAAATAATTGGAAATCCATAAAAAAAATATCTTTGTAAGGACCGACCTATGGCCCATAACGTTACATATTCATATACTGAGATATATACATGCATATACGCACACATTTACAAGCATTTATGCATATATTCTGAAATACATATATATCCATATATCGAAATGAAAATATATGCGGAAACATTATCATGCTTTGCACACCCTCCATACGTAACTCACAAGGCATACTGTTTTTTTTTTTTTTTTTTTATTTCATCTCTGCCTTTTTACAGAAGCCCGAAAGCAACACAATTTTCAGTATCAATCCGCAGCTGTGCCCTTTCTCTGAGAAATATATTGAGTGGTACTAATGCATTGCAAATACACCGAATCAAAACTTTTAAATGAAAAAAAAGAAAAAAACAACATCATAATACAGTGGGATAGTTTATGCATAAAAAAATTTATTAAAATAAAATAAAAATTTAAAAACGCTGCCAATATTACACAAACATTTACGCACAGGACAAAAGTAAGATAAAATTCGGGTAAAAAAAGCTTTAAAAGCATTTAAGACGTAAAAGACATTTTCCTTGTATAGCTGCGACCGAATTTACGTAATGTATCCGTAAACCAGCGAAAAAAGAAATTCTATAAATGGTTTTACACAATAACAATGTCACTGTTGAGTTTCGTTTCTTTATAGTTTTTAATTTGCTGGATTCATCCATGGCAGGTGACATTTTTTTGTTGTTTTGGGAAAACCTTTTAACGGAGGCATCTTTTAATGGAGGGAACATTTGTTGCACGATTTCACGAGATAGTATGATAAACGACAAAGGGATATACCTGGGCTTTTTTTTTTCTCTTTAAAAAAAATATTTCTGCGATTTTCATTTCTTTAGATATTTTGAGTCTGGATATACACACTGGCATTTGCGTAGATTATAGACGCACAAAGTAAGTATAGAGAGACTGTCAAATAATATTTATAAGAGAGCTTTAATTAAAAAGAAGAATATGAAATAATATCAGTTCTGGCATCTCGGCTTCAGTCGCTTTCCCAACGCGGTTACCTAGCTGCATTGTGACTCTCGTACATGTATTCTCCTGATAAAGCAACAACTTTCTTATTTTGACTTTATGAATTTAAGCATTGATACTAGATTGGCGGCAAATACACATGATTTTAAGGTTGCAATTTAAAGAACAACGCAAATGCAGAAAGAATTGTACTTGTGTATTATATTCTATTAAAAGGCGTTTAACAAAGTATGGCACAATGAACTGTTGGAGCTGATTAGTAACTTCGTATATAAGGGAAGGGATTTAGAATAGATATTAGAAAATATACTGACAGCAAACTGCCTGCATACGGATAGAAATTTGCTTCAGTATATATACAAAAATAGAAAGTTGTGTCAAACAAGGATATGCCTTCTTACCTGACTTATTCTACCTTTAGAGGGAGGCAATTCGGAGAGAATTAGAAATATTATCAGGATTGATTATTGGCAGCCACAATCTTAACAACATAAGATGTCACAGTGTTGATAGCATACACAGAACAAAATACAAAAACAAGTCACTACTTTGTAAGGCAAGTGAGAAGAAAGGTCTAATCATCAACTACAAGAAGACATAATGCATAGCTGTTAGCAAAACATGGACATTACCAATTGGAGATTCCACAATAAAAAGAAGTACAAAAATTTAAATATATAAGACGTAATTTAAATAAGAAAACGGATATTGAGACACGCTGGAGGCGCAGTGGCGTAACCAAAAATCATCGCCAAAGAATATTATAAAACAGAAAAAATATCATTAGACACAAAGGTAAAGTTACCGAACTATTACGTGATATATGGCGTCCTATATGACAATCTCCTCAAAGATGAAGAAGTGAATCAGTAGAAATGGTGTTCTCCAGAAGGATGCTGTGGATACCATGGACCGATCATATGATCAACGACGAAGTTTTAGAGAAAATGGTAACAAAATTAGACACTTATACTTAACACCAGAAAGAGACGCCTCGAGGCGTTGTAATGGTTTTCAAGCTTGTCTTGATAATAACGATTACGAGAGAGTAGTGAATTCGATCCTCACTTATGTTAAAATGCTAGTACTTACGGATAACATCAAATAAACTGAAAAACTACAGACAACAAGTTTTTGTCAAGGATCAAAACTCGCACTATGGATGAATAGGATTTTAATGCATATATTATGTTTTCTAGCGAAGGATGTCGCCAATAATCGCATTAATACTTCTGATTAATTCTCTGTGTGATTATTCTTTGTATGTAAATCATATGCTGCCTAATGTTTTATGTTTATTATATATATATATATATATATATATATATATATATATATATATATATATATATATAAATAGATTATCCTGTGGGAGTACGCCGGACATCGTAAGCCATCACCATTCAGACTGTGTAAACCAATAGAATTGGCTTGCCGCTTGAATAATATCACACTAATACTAATTTAAAGAAAACTTATATTGCTACAACGACGTCACATTTTCACGCCGACTAACTTGTCCTTTGTCCGTTAATACTTAAATTATATCGAATGCACGTAACCAACACAATAGCAAAATAGAAGACATCCAACATACCCTTAGGAATAATTCAAATAATCTATTATATGTATTTTATTAAACAGTTACACATTCTAGAGGAATTAAGCATAAAAAAACTACCAACAAACCGTCACGCTAAAGTTTAAGAAAAATCTGGTTGCAAGGAATGTTCTCGCGGTGACTAAATATATATAATTTTCCGAAAACTTTGTGATCATTTATTTCAAAATAAAATATACTAAGTATATTTCGTGACTAAAAAGAGAACAAAGAATACAATATGATCTAACACATAAAGACGCATTACTTTAAAAAAAAAAAGATCTTTGAAGTCGCGATATTTGAGAAAATGATGACGCTAGCATAACACCCATAAAAAAAAATACTATTTGGTAATGGCTCAAAAAATCCGAACGTATTTTGAAATTGTGCAAGTAATGTTTACATTCTCTCTGAAAAACAGGAAAATGTCTGGAAATAGAGGAGAATGCTTAAGTAAGAATCCAGTTTATCAGATTCTGTACATCTCCAACATAATAGTATATATAATAACGTATGTGCATGTACATGGCCTCCTTTGAAAAGGTTAGCTGAAATTGTATTATTTTGCTTCATGTCATTTCTACTTTTTATCGGTGTTTTTGTAGTCGAATAATTGTTATCGAATTCATAACAACTTTGTTCTTTTTTTAGCTTCATGCCTAATACTCTCATTTAAATGTCATCGCGTATTGTACAGAAACAAATGCTTTTTCCTAGTCAAACATATATATATATATATATATATATATATATATATATATGTATGTATGTATTAGTATTCTTTCACTTTTTTTCTGATCAAGTTATCTGTTATTTGTAGATAGTATAAGTAGCTAGTCCAAAATCATATCTGTTTACGTGGTTGGTATTTATCAAGAGTATTTTATCAGATATAGGAAGAATCCTACTGCGAGCATTTAGTAAAGAAAAGTCAAATAGAAAACTAAAATAAAAGATACGTCAACACGAACTGGCTCTATATTTCTGTTATTTTTCATTATTTTCACAGATAAGAAGCGTCGATAAATCTGACGTACCTAACGCAAGTTTCTTTTTTTTAGGTTATTTATCCTAATATTTAAACAATTTTTCTTCAAGCCAAGCAATAAAGCCACTGAGATGCAAGGCTTTACTGAGTTTGAAATAATGTAAGAAAAGCAAAACATTACTAAAGAGCGAGAACAATGATAGAACAGTAATTAAGCAGACTCCATATAAAGATTGACATTACATTTTATCTTTTTTTAAGACCAAAGATAAGTAGAAAGCAAGAAGCCGGAAGACAGTTTCACAAGCGAGACGTGTGAGAGAAGAAACTGTTAGCATAGAACTTACGGTTACATCCATTTCAATTGTAAAATTGATGAAACCCTGCCGCAAATCGAGTGCTACGCTTCAATTCATAAAGTCTACGTACTATAAAGAAAAGTTCCTCAAAACAATTACACTGAAAATATTTATAAAAAATGCACTAAGTAGCTACATTACAGCGATAGGAAAATGAATGAAACAGAGATGCCATACTCAATAACATAATCAATAACTTTGCAGATTCTTCTTTAAATTTTATCAGGGTTCTGTAAATATATAGCAGGAACACAAGACCATATGTGGTAACAATACTGAAAGCATGGACGACGGGTAGATTTATAAATGTATTACATCGAAATGTATTAATATCTATCGAATATGAAACAATTGTACGCAGCCTTTCAACTCAAAACAAAGTAAAGTAATAAAATGTGTCTTTTATAATAGATGATATTTATTAACATAAGAAATGGAGTCATGTTCGTAACTAGACCTCGGCTGTCAGGGTTTTTCATATTTATGTCATGCATGGCGAAAAACATGTTCAGAAATGTCTTTTCAAGCTATATATTTCTTTAAGAACTTTTTTTAAAGACAATATCAAGACATACATTCTAATAATATTAAAAAATACTTCTTCATTTTCAAGCCTCTGAAAGCTTAGATATTTTGTAAGAATTTGAATAAGCAATTTACGCAAAAAAGTCATTACAAATTAATATTACATAGTATCTATATAACAAACTATGATAGCAATATATATATATATATATATATATATATGGAGGGTGTCCCAGAATAATGTATACACTTTTAAATATTAATAGTTAATAATACATTTTTCATATGGATGAAAAGATGCAAAACATATGGATTAGATCACCAGATTTGACAACCTTGGATTTCTTTTTGTGGGGGTTCCCAGAAGACAAAGTTTACAGCAGCAAACCTGAAACAATTATTGAAATGAGAGTAGCAATTGAAGAAGAATTTGCTCAAATTCCAGACGAAATGATATTGGACGTTTGTAGGTCTATTTCTTCAAGATATAAAAAGTGTATTGAACAGAACGGCAACCAGTTCGAGCATTTGATGTCAACTCATCATTATATGAACATTCTGCCATTACCCCAAGTAGCTTTTATGTTATTAATTTTATTTTTTGTATATTTTACTGTCAAATTCTTTAAATATGTATTCTTTTCCTTGTCATAAACAAATTTACAAGTCAAAATACACAAATTGAATAAGCCATCAAAATTCAAATGGTGTATACATTATTTTGGGAAACGTATATATATATATATATATATATATATATATATATATATATATATATATATATGATAATATTTACTGTTTCATGATTACAAATCATTCGGCATTTATTGAGCGAACAGCACATACTATTGCCTGTTGAAATTTCTAAAATCATTTCTTCAAATAATGTTCACTAGAATTGTTTTCGAAATTATAAATTACATTAACTGTTATCGCTCTTTCCAGAATTGAAGGGTGGCTTCCTTTTTAACGTTTTACTTAAACTCGTACTGAGCATAACACCATTATTTTTTTTTCTTTGAATGACGCTTTCCTAGTTGTTGTTGCAAGTCAATTCTTCAAAACACTTCTTTGTGATTCTGTAAGACTATTTTCCAAAGTTTGAGGAAGTATTGCTCCTCGTTGTGACCTATTGATTTCATTCGGTTAAAAATCATTTACAACCACGGAGAAGAAAAGACCGGATGGATACAGGTAACAGTTTACTTTGGCGCCAAGGAAGACGTCCATATTAAGATTTGAACTGACGAGGCTATTTTGAGGTTTTAGGTTAACGTTTTGGAATACTAATACGTATATACGTAGTACAAAAAAGGTTTGGACTAGTTTTTTTTGTGTTTTTTTTTTTTTAAGTCTAATATATTTACAAAGTTCTAACATCATCACCTTCGAAATCGACACCTTGCTCAAAAACTTCGCCAGTTCCAGCGTTCCTACCACATTTAGAATCCGATATGAATTCAGTTTACTATAAGCGTCATTCCATTTGAATTTTTGTAGATTAAAAGTGTCTGGAAAGAGAAACTTCTGAGTTGCGCTCTGAAACCTTTGAGCTGCATTTTTAACATGGAGTAGAGATATCCGCATGTGCTAAATCCGACGAATAGTGCATGCGCAGAAGCGATACAATGTTGTTTTTGATTCCAAACTCAAAAGTGAAGAGAGCCCGATGACAGGCAACGTTTGAGGTTATGAAGAATCTAATTCTTCGTGCTCCAAAAATCCGGTCGCTTTCGCCGAACGTCTTCGCCCAAACCCGTCTAAACGTTGCAGCGGAATTGTCGCTTTAAGGTCTGGCCCTGGGAGACCAATTCTCGAGTCACAATACCGCGGTGATCGGAAAGAATATCGATGTGTATGCTCTTGCGGGATATAATCGTCGGCTACAACATGCACGCGATCGCAAAAAGACAACTTTCATAACTTGCGAAAATGAAAACAGGCATGTGGCCCGGAATTCTGTCTCATGAAGGTCACTCTAGTTGTCAATGAACCCGAAACCCCATGTTGCCATCTGGTGCTGCGCTACAGAACTATTCCGGAAAATTTCAGAACAACGTGGATATATATATATATATATATATATATATATATATATATATAGAGAGAGAGAGAGAGAGAGAGAGAGAGAGAGACAGAGAGAGAGAGAGGATGGATACGTTCTCGTCTAAATTGTTATCTTAATGGTAACACTGATCGCTCATTTTAACAGATATATTAACGAAAGTCAAAAAATTCCTATATATATATATATATATATATATATATATATATATCAAAGTTGAAACAAAATGGCTATTTTTGTAGTGATTTTATAAAATACTTATGTTATAATTTTTTATAAAATAATTATATATATATATATATATATATATATATATATATATGAATTTCAAGCTAAGTCTACAAACAACAACCACCTACGTTAATGCGGAGCTCTTCAGTAAAATAAATGGAGCACTCCGGCTGATTGACATTTGTTTACATTTGTAAAAACAAATTGCTAGATTTAGCAATGAAGATAGATCAGTGGGAGAAAGCCTGATTGAATGCAAAATTGGTTGGGTTTCAATCCCGGCTTGAAACATCCTGTGGTGTAGTCGCACTGAAGAGCTATGATACAGCAAAAACGGTACTGTCTTATGAATGATATATATATATATATATATATATATATATATATATATCCCTGTTTTCATTTCGCAAGTTATGAAAGTTGTCTTTTTATGATTGTGTGCATGCTGTAGCCGACGATTATATCCCGCAAGAGCATGCACATCTATATATATATATATATATATATATATATATATATAGAGAGAGAGAGAGAGAGTGAGTCTGCGAATGACATATATATATATATAGAGAGAGAGTGGGTTCAGATTAGTCTGCACGCACTATCAGAATTTTAGTTATCTAGGAATAGAACTAGATAAATAGATATTTCATGTGCCTTGTGGATTATCTTTTTTAATAATATAAAAACACATTATTTTATTTTGTTTATCAATACCGTGGTCTGGGTTCTTGATCCCATTTCAGAACATATAAAATTGTAGATCGCAAGGGTGTAAATACTTTAAACGTAGTGACAATCAAACACTCCACTCACAAATGATTGTTCTAGGGGTCATCTTTGCTAGCTATTATTCTATGACGAGTCTCCCTCTTTTTATAAATGGTAGAGTGACTACCGTTTCTAAAAAAAGCGAAAGGAAATATATCGTATCGTTGATAGTTGGCTACCTATTGTTATGCATTCGATGAAAACAATGATCTATACGATATCACTGTGAAAACAATGTGTATATGTTTTTAAAATAGCTAATCGTTATGTATAATAATGCATGAATGACAGTTAAATTACGGAAAAGTGTTAAAAAATAATAACGTATTTACGGTCAGTTGCTCCATTGTCTAGAATATTAGGATTCTAGTCATGAGACAGGGAATCTCGTCATAGTGTCAGATGGGTTTCGTGAGGATATTAATTTGGGGAAAAGTTATGAATTACTTGAAAACAATATCTCGTGTTGAACCAAGCCTTATATGTGAAAATGTGTAGTTCGAAAGACGTCGTTTTTTGGGGTTTTTTTTTGTTTTGCTAGCATAAAATCGCAAGTCAGCGTGTCTGAGTGTCTGTGCTTAATGCCTTATTTCTAACGTCCGATCCCGCCTCATTTTGTTCTCTCTCAAAAAACAAAAAACAAAAAACAAAATATAAAATAAAATAAACGAAAAAATAAACTGTAACCAAGTCCCAGTCAGCATTGTTGCAGTATGAATACAAGGTGGTCTCTGAGGATGCTGAACAAACATTATATGTGCCAGATCAGGTGTCTGCAACAGGCTTTATCTAGACGCTCTAGTAGACAGTTATACTCGGATGCGAGCGACCAGCCATTCACCAAGAAAATAAACTTGTTATATAAAAGGGTGAAGAGAATGTCTGCCAAAAGAAAGACTTGACGTAATAACACGACCAAGAAGCAAAAGAGAGAAAGTATTTTTAAAGAAACTTGCAAAAATAAAAACAAAACGAAACATATTGCTGAGAAAGCACAATAAGTGGAGACATTTTTTTTCAAGTAAACACGACAGTCTCTTTTATAAGAATCAGTTACTCCTTTTTCCCATTTCCAATTTTCTTTTCTCATTCTCTATTCTTCCCCAGCGACTTTTAAGTAAATATAATGTTTTCAATCCTGAACTAGCCTTCCTACTCAAATTACCGATCACCAAAAGACCTTTTTGACCAACAAAAGTTTTTATTTGGCGTTTTTTTTGTTTTTTTTTGTCTGACGCTCTAATAAAAAAATGTCGTTCTTTCACTAGATTATTTCTAAGCCCACTCTTTCTTTGATACAATCAATTCTAATCTCCGCACAACGCTTCCATATTTTATTTTCCTTATTTGTCGTGCATTGAGCTTTCAGTGCAATCTTACAATAATTTATCTTTTGCTGCTGTTTTATTTATTTATTTATTTTCAGATTATCGCTCTTGTCGTTATAACGCGTTCGTTTTCACCTATCGTCAGTCACCTTTATTTGAAGAACGAAGCGTATTCCTTCACGCATCTTAATATTACTTTCTAATTGTTCACCTAAATTACGTTCTCTTAGGATTATTAACTTTAGAATTAGTACGATGTGTTTGTTTTTGTCTTTGTCGCATTAATATTTCGATAGTTGGTTTTATTTTACTTCTGACGGCAATCATATGTTCGCTTTTTTATGTTGGAAAAAAACCATTGTTCAACAAAACACATCAGCTAAAATGAAGCATTTTATCAAATAAATATAAAAACGTACACACAAAAATAGGCATCAACCCAAAGAATTTGTTGAATGTGTTGTCTAATCTCTCGATTTTAGTTGTCCTTTACAATCCTTGTCTTTAGTTATCCGCGCTCAGGCGTAGACATATATAATTTATAAGTTTAATAATAATAGCCTGCAAGAACTGCTCTGTATGCAATTCAGACAAGCTAAAGAAATCATTAAATTGCGTCTTTAAAGTGAAATATGGAATATTCTCGACTTAATATGAAATGTTTAAAACTTGCCGTTTCTTTTTCTTTTTCTTCTTCTTCTTCTGCTACTACTACTACTACTACTACTACTACTACTATGTGTTACGTAACATCGCAACATTGGCTGACATAGTCTCTCTATAATTTTCTGTCCTTTCAATTTCGTGCGCGTGCGTAAAACTATATGTTTGAAATAGTCGATAATGGCGTCATTCCTAACGTTCAGCTTTACAAAAAATACCAGGATATTTCCAAATGAAATATGTTTATAACACAGATACAAAATAGGAAAATAATTGAGTTGGTCGAAAGTACTTAAACAAAACAATAACATAACTTGAACTTCGGGGAATTTATCCATAATGTAGAGCACAATACTCAACACATTATTTGAAAATTGGAAAAGATTTTGTCATATATATATATATATATAATTAACTTACGAAGAACTTGGTAAACCGAATGGGTAATTCCAAGGAGGATGAAATCCTGAGAGCTCAATGTGAATACAGAGTTAATATTTAATGAAAATAGACCATTTTAAGGTACCATTACATAAATTATTGTAATGGTACCTTAAAGTGGTCTATTTTATATATATATATATATATATATATATATATATATATATATATATATATATATGAATAGATAGACAAATACAGCCGACAGGTTTCTTATTTAGATGGGCTTTATCAAGGCATATCATTTGCTTATATATATATATATATATATATATATATATATATATATATATATATATATATATATATATATGCAAAAAAGACCCAACGCGTTCTGCGGGGGAAATGATTTGCTTTGATATAGTCATGCTAAAGCGAAATGTGCCGGCTAAGAATTGTTATCTATCTATCTATCTCTCTCTCTCTCTCTCTCTATATATATATATATATATATATATATATATATATATATATATATATATATATATATATATATATATAATCTTATACATCGCTTCCATTCTTTGGGAATCATAACCTGTAAACAGTCGTCTAAAATGCCATGGGTGATACTCACATGCGTGAATGGGTCGAAATCAGAGAGATTCAATGCGCCCGTGCCGTGTCCCAGTTTTGAGTTCGTATCATTGTACAAAGCCCATTCTTTTTTTATTAAGTCCGTCATTCCCCGTCGTTACTCGAAGTAGCGTGGAATGGAGCAGTTCTTTTTTTTCGACACGACATGCAAGTTTGGAAGAGGCACAGTACATTCAAGACAGGGGATTTGAATTCAGATGTTACCTTCTCCTTTCTACTCAGCCAATGCTATATGACCCTATCTGTACTTGTTTTGGTGGAAGAGATTCATACTTTTTTCCAATGTTATTAGTATGCGTTACTTCACTTTCATACAAACTGATATGTCCCGGAAAGCGATATATTTGAACGAAGTACGTATGTGGTTTTGGCTACTATAACCAAGTAGAATACGGTAGCAGTAATCGACTGGTACGGGTCGTAGTCGAACGTAAGAAGTGTAGATCAATGGCGTAGTCCACTGGGCGTCGTTATAGGCTTAACTTTCAGACTAAGGCTCTTGCCTCGCCTATACGTCCGTCGGTATTTATGACGGACACCAGCCAATCATATTCCAGTGAGGGGTAACACAGGTGTATGCATATTCCATTATATCACAAACGCTATAATGTCGAATTAAAAATTAAACTAAACAAAAACTCATTAAAACATTAATATCCATTAGTTATCTTCGTTTTGTCTGGTTTGATTTGTTTTACGGCATATCAATCTCAATGGGTCATACAATGTTGATAAGATTTTAATTGCTGGTAATATATTTTTTTCAAGATTGTATTGCTGGTAATAATTTTTCTTCAGGAACTTATTGCTGGTAATAATTTTTACAAAGTATTTCTGATATAAAACTTTTTTTTTTCCACTTTCATAGTGTTTTCATTTCAGTTTTGGCGGTTAACTATTTGCGCATATCTGGGGCCCTAACAGATGCTACCACTTCGAGTCAGGGTGGACCTGGGAACACCAGCAATTAAGAGGTGGTTCCATGCTCCTCAAAACCTCTTGATCAGAGGCATTGCTGTTGGACGTAGTTTATCGTCTTACCCAGGACGGATAAGTTGTCTTCATTAAATGTTCATATCTCTAACTTCAATAATAGCCGAGACAGTGGACGAAATTATTTATCTTTCATGTGTGGTGCATGTCTGGGTGTATGTAATTAGATTGCCATACTGGATATTGTTATGCATATTTTCGTTGTTATTATGCATAATAGCGACAAACGTTATATTTGAACTCTTAGATTATACGAATAAAGGAAAATGCACATAAAGAAAAATGATGTTCCCAGATATTAATAAAGTTTAAACAGGGAAATCCATTTTGAAACATTTCAAGTATAATAGTCTTGTGGAATCTTTGCACCAAAATGTCACAATTACTCGCTTCGTTACTCTTCGAGAATCATGCATGCAGACATATTACTGGATTTACCATTTTTGCTTTTGTTTTTTTTTTTCTTTCTTTTTCTTGCATTTTTTTTTTCTTTTAATTCTTCTTTATTTCACGGCAGATACTCCGGAAGTTGACGTAACGTTCTTTAAAACCAGATGAAGCCATGTGATTACTATTCTTATGAATACTACCTTTGCCAATAAATCATTTATATTCGCATCAGGAATTAATTATATCTGTACCTTAATAAAAAAAATTCAAGTCGTCAATTGATCATATACTGATCTCCAATTAAACATTATTAATTGATGATTTATCATTTTTGTACACGGTTTAAAACAAACTGTAAACATTATTGACACAAGTAAAAATAAAGTTGATTACTGAGGGAAAAACAATGATATATAATATAATACATAATATAAACATTTATATGTATATAAAACGAAATATAATAGACGAGTTCAGTATATAAAAGCATATATGTACTCATAATATATATATATATATATATATATATATAAATATATATATATATATATATGTGTGTGTGTATGTGTGTGTGTTTGTGTGTGTGTATGTTGGTAGGTTTTCTAAGAGTATTCGAACAAAAAGAGAATTACGAGACAATGTAGATAATGCTTAGTTTTTTCTCATCATTCTCATATATATATATATATATATATATATATATATATATATATATATATATATATATATATATATATTTGTGTGTCTCTGTGTGTCGCTGTGCCTATTTGTGCGAGTGTGCGTGTGTGTGTTTATATATATATATATATATATATATATATATATATATATATATATATATATATATTTAAAATGAACTTGTGAAAATCATACGATTGAAACGAAGAATGAAGAACATTGCTTTAATATAATAATGCTACTATAACGCAAAATTCTTTACTGGAAGTGAAAAATAATGCGTAGAATTAATGTGAGGGGAAATGTGGCGAAAGGACAATTAAAACAGTTTTCTGCAAGATAGAAGATGGCGATTGGCGTTGTATTTAAGTTTTTGCAATTATAGGTGGCAGCTAAGCAAGATTACCATCTTTCCACTAGTTCTATTCCTTATCAATGAAGAAATAAATTCGATGGAATGCACATTCTCTGGATAACTTTGATATGATTTTGTCTATTATATTTTTGCATTTTTGTGTTGTTGTTTGAGGGAGATATTATTTCTTGCGTTGTTACATTCTATGATCTACAGTGACCGTTATGTAGTGTGTATTCTCAGAATTTAAATAAATTCTATTGTATCTGTTCTTAGATGAGTACATTTGGATTGGTCAATAGACAGAAGCACTAAAAGTAGAATCAGCAAGCCCAATTCTAATTCATATCTAGTCTTTCAGTTTCGAACAAATGTCCATGAGGGATGTATCAACCTTTCACTTCTCTCCAGCACAGATACGGGTTAAATAACAGAGTAGACTGTCCTCTCTAGCCTTAATGGCAGTAAGTGTTAGAATTTGAAAATAATTCCAAACAGTGGAGAAATAATCAGAAAACCATTCCACTAACATTCCCAAGAACTGCTGGCATTTCACAGATAAGGAAATGAAATTTACGGAGAGCAATGATCGATTACAAATCATGAATTGATTTGTATCAGAGGAACTTTTGTTCATTGCGTTTTACTTTGACTAAATAAATTTAGCTGAAAAATATAGTCTGATGTTTGTGGCTGAGTAATTTTTAATTCAGAAGAATCTGTCTCATTGTGAATTGTGTGTTTCTATATCAGAAAAAAAGTTATGTTGCAATATAGTAATTTGACCGGAATTATGACAAGTGAGTCGACGCAACGGTTGTAATTTCATATCCTATATCAAATAGAGATTGACATATTCAGATATGTATCAGAATAAAATAGATATACACAATTTCATTATTAGTGATCTTATATGCACACACATACCCGCAATATATATATATATATATATATATATATATATATATATATATATATATATATATATATATATATATATATATATGCATACATATATATCCGCATGTATATGTGTGTGTTTGTGTTTGTGCGTCTGTGTATATGTGTGTGAGTGTATGCAGCATTAGACAAGTAGAAATGTCATTAATAATGAGAAAGAAAAAATATAATTAGCTTTCACGGAAGGACTGCGATGGCTGGCAGGTAAAAATAATAGGAAAAACCTCATCACCATATCAATTATCAGATGTAATTTTACGCGTCTTTACTATTCACAGATTAGCTGCCGCCATATTTGTGTATTGCAAACATTTCCATCTTCTTTTTTCCCGCCATTTCCGACTCGCTACATTTCTCGCCGTCTCCGTCACCTTTTCACCCACTTATCAATCGAATCCCAATTTATTTCTCTGTCAAAACAAATCAAATTCCGGTGTATATTTTCATCAAATTATGATTCTGCTTCTTCTCCGAACGCAATATAATTACCTGCGAAGCCTTTCATAAAAATCGTACACATTTCTTTTTGCTTATCTTCTTTGAGCTGCCTTGTAGTGTGAATTAGTCGAACAGTTTTGAGTTCGAAATTAGTTTAGCATATTGAATATACTGACTCTGACATATTAGAAAATTGTAATGGTTCAATTTGATAATCAGGGTGAAATCAATATAGCCCTGAAACTTTAGGATCTGAAATGCACAATGTGTTTCTTTTTTTTCCGTTTCATTTTGTAATTCATTGATGAAAGTGTTTTATATATATATATATATATATATATATATATATATATATATATATATATATATTGGTGGGATATCATCCCTCGTCATTCATTCATGATCAAAGACCAAACATTCAAAGTGGAATTTAAATGCTGATTCATCTTGTTTTATGAACGTACATACACAGGTGAGCTCGATTGCAAAGGTAGATTTTACCATAGACAACGAATGACTTTTAAATATTTTAATTATTCTTGTTTCGTAAAAAGAGTAAGTGGATTTAGTGTGTGTTGCAATGATCTGAAACAAAAAAAAATCAACATCGTCTACCAAGTGTTCCAAATAATATAACTTGAGATGAAGCTTTCCATGACAAAATCTATGATATGAAACTGGAATGAAAGCATTAATGGAAACTATCCTGAGTCCATGCGGATTGTGGAATTAGTAAATACTAAGAACTTCTTTAGCGGAATTAGTAAATACTAAATAATTCAAATACTTCGGTGTATCGATCATATATAACAAACATAAGGGCAACTCGACGTTGGTTAATGGTTAGCAAATTTGTTTCGCCAAGACAGTTATAACACAGTAGTGAGTTCGATTCTTACTAGGTGCCTCACTCTTTCAGACGTGTGCCACATCTTATCTACGCTTACATGAAAAAGAGCAACTCGACGTGGTGAAATTGTTAGCAAGCTAGAACAGTTACGACTGAGTAGTGGTTTCAATTCCCATTATGTGCCCTATACTTGTGGACTTGTGCTACATCTAACCTACGCTTAGAAAATCACCATATATAACAAAGGTAGCGCAAGAGATAAGGAAATTGAATAGAGAATCGGCTGCGGTAGGTTGCCTGGCACCAGAAATTACAACAAAAGCAGAACATTAGCCTAAAATCTCGAGTCATGTTCTTAAATTCCTTCGTCGGATTGACAGTTCAGTTAGTTGTCTTACATAGCACCACACTCGTTCAGAAGTATCTAAAATGTCAGCTGTTTACAACTGATCTCTAAGAGGAATGGTTAAAATGGCTTCGAGTGAATGTACACTGTAGCTCTTAGCGAGGACTATATTTTTTCGAAACTGAAGGAACTGGAGTTACAAAACCACAAACACAGTTCTGTATCAAATAGCAGAAACCACATCACTTAAAGTCTTTTAAATGCAACAATATCCAAAATGGACAGCACACGTAATATGAAGAAAGATAAACAATATTGTGACGATCGACACTATTTTGAACAAAAAGCGTAGGATGGAAACCTACATACAAACTGGAAAGAGAATAAATATTTATCGGAATTGAAAAGCCTACTAAACTGGATAAAACACGATTTAATAAAAAGATCTTATAAATTTTAGTCAAAAGTGAATATTGAATGTTTCCTTATAAAGGAAAGGCTAATATTACTATTACCACACGAAGTAATTTGGATTTAGCGCTTTCGGCAAAAAAAAAAGTTTCGAAATTGTATTTAAAAACCAAACCATCTGAATGTCCGCCATTTTTTATTCTTTCATTTTTATAAAGAATTATTTTTGGCATAAAGCCTAAACATTATTCTTTCATTTTTATAAAGAATTATTTTTGGCAAAAAGCCTAAACAGGAAGCGAAAATTTTATTCTTGTTCGAATCTATTATTTGGTAAAACATTTCAAAATGCAATACAGAATCTAAAGAAGAAAAGTTGTAGGTTATTTTTTTACGCTACCGGTGATCTTCCTATAATTTGAAGTATTACGAGCGTTTTTAAAGTGAATGTATTTTAACTCTTAATCATCACAAAATAATCAAATTTTCTTGATAATCAGCCTCCTTAGTCTAACTAATTTAAACTATAGACATTTTAATTCAGCAAATTAATAGTTCACAAATATGCCCCATCGCAAGGAGCGATGAAGTTCGGACCTCATTGCATTCAGAAATGCCTGTAATCGCTGGAAAAATATTCTAGAAAACGCCAAGTACAGCCACGCACGAGCAGTTCAGACCAATGTTGAAAAGAAGTAAATTGGATCCTGTGAATTCTGGAAGATCGCCAACCAAATGAGGACGAGAGGTAAAGCAACGTGTCCACAATTATAAATGGCCCCGACGGATAAGTGGAACCTCTTCACCTTTATTTTTGCCTCTAACTCAACGTTAAATGACAAAGATCAACCCTCCCGAAGTTCCACGTCTCACTGAGCGAAATCTCAGTAATATTATCATCACAGTCTCTAGACGTATCAAAGGCCTTGACCCTAAGAAAGCCACTCAGTCAGAAAAAATTCCAGGGATTCTCTTAAAAATATCAAACCGAAATTATCACCGATCCTAGCAAAGTCATTCAACCGCTCCTTGAAGGAGACATCCTTCTGAATCCTGCGGGAAGAGTCAAGCTTATGCCAGGTTTTCAAGAACGTGGGCGTAAGATCTCCCCCGTCCCAGTAGAAACCCTTCAGTCTTCTCAATAAGGTTTTTGTAGCCATAATCAATAAGGTCGTCGAGCACATAGAAAGGGAAATCTCTTCAGCGACGACCGGTATTAGGTTAGGTCGGCCTGATTCTCTGCCAACTACCACCACTAACAGAATCAGTGAAGCTCTTGACAAGAAACTTACCTAGACAGCCATTGCACCAGATATCTCAAAAGCCTTCGACAAGGTGTGGCACAAAGTCTTGTTACACAAGCTCTCACTAGAAGGGTCTTCAGTATTATAAAATTATTCCTAACATGTATGTCTCTCCCTGGAGGTAGTTATTAATCGCTAGTCCTCCGGAGCCCTAGCCGTCAACGCAAGCGTCCCCCAGGGGGAGGGGGCATTTCTCGGACCAACCCTTTTTTTATCTACATAAATGACCTGCCAAAGAATATGCTTAGATCATTTGTAAATATCTATGTCGACGATCCGATTATGGAGAGACACACCTCTAAGAATCTCGAAGTCAGAGATTGGCGATTGGTCTAAGCAGAAACTTCAGACTAGTTCTAGCAGAAACTACCAAATCGGTTAAAAATTGGCTGGTTACATTCAATGCCACGAAGACCAAACATGTTATAATCAAACATCTCCGATCTGACCCACAACTATTACCGATCAGAATGAGCGGAAGCACTTTTGGGAAACACTGTGCCTTGAAAAACAGTTGGGCCTCAAACTCACACCCAACCGCGTGTAACTCGTACATACGACCCATTGCTAAGGATTCCGGGGAAATGGTCGGCTCTGTACGACTCCAGTAAGCACTTGACTCTACCTGCTATCCTGTACCTCGAATAGAGCCAGAACAGAACAAATATGGAGTGCTGTTATAATATTTGAGCGGGAGATTCCCAGACAACACTTTCCGGATTAATAGAGTTCAAGAGCGTCTCCAAACCCTTGTGCGTAAAGAATTGTTCTGCATCCTTCAACTTCTCTTCCAGAGGCCGAATGTGGCAAGCATTTCCCTGCTCTACCGCTACTTCCACGGAAGGTTCTCGGACGAACTACGTTTTCTCGTCCCACCAAGTCAAACCTTCTCAGCAAAAACACACCATGCCATTTACATAGTAGCAAATCATCCCCATTCTCTCCGAATTCCATCGGTGAGAAGTAAGTTTCACTCGACCAGCTTATTCCCGGATATCAACAGGGTGTTCCGCCGATCAATACAATTTTAATCTGTTCAAGGCTAAGATTAATCGCTATCTTCCATTACTATACTCACAAATGTCCTCCTAACGTAACCCTCTACGTTGAATTCCCAGGGCCTTTTAAAGAGCTAATCTTACTGCAAAATTTAAAAAAAATTAAAGTGTCTTTGAAGGTGAAAGCATTATTTTGTACCTTTTCTTATAACTTTATATATCGGGTTCCTTGAAACAATTGGAGTATAGCAATTTCTGACCCATATACCCATATAATATATATATATATATATATATATATATATATATATATATATATATATATATATCTTTGAATATTCGAAGGTGCTTTTATTAAATTTCAGTGATGCTTACGCATACTGCTACTTTTATCTTTATTATTAATTTTATTTTCGAATATCTTTATTTGGGCTCCATATATAGGCAATTGAGGGCTTAAGGGAAGGTGAATTTTGAATTCAGCTTATGGTATATTTTATTCATAATCATGAAATTGCGTTCCATTATTTATGTACATATATTTGTTCATATATTTAATTATATTATCTTTTTTTTTCGGATTCTAATTGTTGTTGTACGTAACATAATAAAAAAAATGTTTTCGTATCTGCATTTAATAATGCCCCCTGTTCTATTGTTCAGGAGTTGACGAAAAAAAAAAAAAAAAACATGATACATTAAATGATATAGAAGTAAATCAATATATACAGTGTGACCCGGATATAAGAGAAACTCGGATATAAGAGAGATTATCTCTGGTCCCAAATTAGAGCCTGTGTTAATGTATATAAATTAGACCAAATCTTGATATAAGAGAAACCCGGATATAAGATAATTCTTCTCCGGTCCCGACAACTCTCTTATATCCGGGTTACACTGTATATGTGACACGTTTCGTCCTGAAGGACTCCATCGGACTAAATTTATGTTGTTAGGATTTCACAAGTTTTAGAGCTGCCATGAATGGTGAAATGTAAAATCCAGGGCGCAAATTTACTGTATATGACTTTGTGATAGTTCAAGCTAGATAAGAAAAAAAACTTAATTTCCCAGAACCACTCTGTCGTTCACATGTTTAATCGTACCAACATAACAAATTTAGTCCGCTGAAGACTTAAATGACAAAATGCATTACAAATAACCTTTCTCTCACACGCACTCACACACTCACACACGTACACACACACGCGCATACACACAAACACGCACACACATACATATATATATTATTAAGAGGTAATCATAGAATGAATCAATTAACAACATGAGATTAATTAATGACAAATTCTATTCGCTAACAGACTTAATTTATGCATTAATTAACTAATAATCCATTGAATGATTCGATCCTTATGTATAAAATTGTTGTCAGGTGGATCCAGTGGATTTTTTAGCGCAGCAAGTACTTTCGAAAACTTCATGTTCTCATCGTCAGGCTCTGTTTTTTTTTATTTAGAAATAAAATTCCAAGAAGAAATAAATGTATTGTAGAACGAAAGATTTTTTTTAAGAATGTGTTATTTATTAATGCTTATATATATATTTGGAACGTGCAAGTCGCAACGCTAAAGTTTAAATATTTCAAGTGAGAATATTTTGTATGACTTTTGTAATGTGATAAATCCACAAATTCTTTTGTTGTAAGTGTTTTCCAGTTAACGTTAAATGTACTAAGTATATAGTTCAATTAATAGAGTGATATGTCTTAGTGGGTTTTTTTTCTCTCCTGAATTTCGTACTGCAGAGCAATTGTTTCCTATAAATGTATTATATTAGATGGCATATCTGTTATATTATAACAGGGTAATCATACAACGAATCATTTAGCAATATTAATGCAAATTAAATTACAGCCTGACGATGAGAACGTGAAGATTTCGAAAGTAGTGGCTGCTCTAAAAAATACACCAGATCCAATTGACAATAATATTATATATAAGGATCAGGCCATTCATTGGATTATTAGTAAATTAATGCTTATATTAAGCCTAATAAGGAAGAGAATTCGTCACTAATTACATTAGTATTGCTAATTTATTCATTGCATGATTACCTCTTTATAATATAAAATATATGCTGCTTAATCTGCATATATATATATATATATATATATAAATATATATATGTATATATGTGAGTGTATGTGTGTGTGTATATATATATATTTATATATATATATATATATATATATATATATATATATATATATATATATATATATATATATATATATATATATATATATATATATATATATATATATATATATGTGTGTGTGTGTGTGTGTGTGTGTGTGTGTGTGTGTACATTGAAGTCAGTAAACAGAGGTGACAATATGTTTCAGGCAAAACGCAATCGGCAGGCCACGTGAGTTGTGTTTTTCTCATTCTATTTATATATACAGGTCAGTGACCTGTATATATAAATAGTTCACCTGTATATATAAGTAGCCGAGAAAAATAGTCTGACAATTGCGTTTAGCATGAAACAGGCTGTTGCCTCTAAGCGTTGATTTCAATGTCAAGTTTAATATTTACATACGCTCCATTCCTGTTTTTGAGCACTTCAGCCCATAAATATCGCGTATCTTTAAACTATATGTTATCATAATATATATATATATATATATATATATATATATATATATCTGTATATATGTACAGTCGACCGTTCAACTATGCTGAAGGAACCATCGTTAGAGTCACTGGGGGAGAACGCGTCATTTGGCTTCATCAACAATCTGAACAAGGCCAGCACGCTGTAACCCTCGGTCACGATGACTTGTGGTTTCGTGCTAGCAAAAACATCGATGGCTTCCGAATGGTTCCGTCTAACCAATTTCACAACTACACTTGTGCACAGTTTTGAACCAGCTGTTCATGATTTGAAAGCCTACGTTTTAAGCACTCAGTGACACATTAATTTCATATATATTATATATATATATATATATATATATATATATATATATATATATA
>CAHIKZ030005362.1:1092500-1102500 GCA_903632075.3 Acanthosepion pharaonis
AATCTGATACTCACGGGTCGGAAAGAGGGAAAGAGAGACAAGGGAAAACAACGCATGGCATACCAAGCGGCCTTAGGTAAATGGATGACACAACGTGGTCTGGGTGAGGTGATAGAGGGAAGGAACACGATGAGAGCTGCAAGAGATGAATGAGGTGGAGAGCCATGATCGCCTCCGTCCTGAAAGGACACAGCACATAGAAAAACTATCCACATGCGTTTTTATGGTCGCAAGGCCAGTAGATTCTGAATTTCTATTGCATTACTTCACACTGTCGGCATTTCATTTATTTTGACATGTTACCAGTAGGGCTGTTTTTTTTTTTTTTTTTTTTTTTTTTTCGTTACAAGACAAGCAAACTTTGTACAATGACCTATAAATTTTTGTAGATATATAAATTTTTATACTTGAATTTTTAAACAATATATTACTTGAAGAAGACATACATACTGTCGAAATATTATTTAACATTGTCAAATACTTTTTATTATTTTCTTAAATCGCGCACGAATATTTTGAATATGTTTGAAGTGTTACGTCTCTCATTTTGTTTATTATTATTATTGTTATTTTATGATGTAATGCTTATTCATACACCTGGGTTGCCCCTCACAGTAATATAATTGGCTAGTGTCAGCCATAAATACAGACTGATATGGAGGCTCATGACTACGTTCCTTGACTACGTCTCTTGAGGACGCCTATTGATTTCGCCTATTGCCTACGCCTATTGCCTATCACTACGACGAGGACCAGTCCATTACGGTTACCTGTTAGTTTGTCTACTCGGATACAGTAGTCCAATACCACTTTGCTACTTCGAACAATTATATCCGTTTCCGGGATATATCATTTTATTTCCTTTGATTTCTGGTGTGTACACATTTTGTTCCGTGTCCCGCCCAGTGACCTAAGTTTAGAAATGGTATCATGACATTTTCCACTGACAGAAAAAAAAAAGAAAAGAAAAGAATTTTACATAGATAAAGCCGTTCGTAATGTATGCGGTGCACTCGTGAGAACAATCATTTGTTTTCCTTTAATGTATAGACTTCCAGGAATCCCTTCAATTAATCTACTGGAATCTTTTCCAACCAATCCGAGGGCTCAAACTCCAGCATGGATTATTGATGTTCCCATGTGCCACATTTTTGAGATTTCGATTTCAAAGTCCTTGTATTTTGATAGCTTTTTGAAGACCCTCAAAAATATATGGCAGTCCGCAGGGACTGCCATTATCATTAAGGAGGCAATTTTTTATTTTATTTTATTTTATTTTTTTTGCTTGTGGTCTCTAATAACAATGTCTGGGCGGTTAGCTTTGATTGTTCTGTGTGTATTGTGTAGTCCCATAAAATTGTAACAGGTCCTATCTCCGTAACCGGGTCTGGGTGGTGTTCAAACCAATTTCTTTCAGTTTCCTTCTCCTAGAAGTTGCTGATTTTCCAGTGCAGATATTGGCCAACTCTGTCATGCCGGGTTTTATATTCAATGGGTAAAGATTTCATACAACCTTACATCAGATGATCGAATGTTTCTGGGTTATTATTATTATTATTACTTTTATTTTCTTTGATTTCTGGCGTTTACACATTTATTTCCGGGTCCCGTCCAGGGACCTAAGGTTAGAAATGGCGTCATGACACTTTCCACTGACAAAAAAAAAAAAAAAAAATACATAGATAAAGGCCTTCGTAAGGTGTGGGCTGTACTTGTCAGAACAATTTTTTGTATCTCCTTGAGGCATGGACTTCCAGGAATCCCTTCAATTAGTCTACTGCAATCTTTTCCAACCAGTCCTAGGGCTCCAACTACAACAGGGATTGTTGATGTTCCCATATGCCACATTTTCGCGATTTCTATTTCAAGGTCCTTGTACTTTGACAGCTTATCTTCAAAAATACATTGCAGTCAGCAGGGACTGCCATATCAATAAGGAGGCACCGTTTTTGTTTGTGGTCTTTAATAACAATATCTGGCCGGTTGGCCTTGATTGTTCTGTCAGTGTGTATTGTGTATTATTATTATTATTATTATCATTATTATTATTATTTGCATTTTTCTAGTAAAGGTAGAGTTTCTATAGTCATCATCCGAACGCACTCTTATTTTAACGAAATTATTGGCGGCTTAGCGATTCATTATTTATTTATTTTATTACAAAAATATTTTGGTTGATGAAGGGTTATTCATTTCCTTGTGTATTTTCTTTGTGAGACGAAAACTAGTCGGATTTCCATCTAAAAATCAAAGAACCCGTCTACCCTCAAAGATGTTTTAGCAAGCGCAGAGTTCTATGATATTCTCTGGGTTTACTCAAGCTCGACTACGTCACTGTTGGGTTCTATGCCACTGAACATTATATTGTACACTGAAAAATCAAAATAAAGCTTAGTATTTCCTCACCATAAAAGTATGTGTTACTTGACACTGACAATATTCCACGGAAGGTGCTGTCTGTAGGTGTACGAATTTATGGAGAACGTAAATAATGGAAGACTTCCAGTTGAAAATGAAAACTGCAATATAATAATAATAATAATAATAATAATAATAATAATAATAATAATAATAATAATAGAACATCAACGACTTCATTTCTAGTTGGAGCCCTCGGATTGATTGGAAAAGTTTCCAAGAGACTCATTGAAGTAATTCCTGGTAGCCCATGTTTTAAACAAATACGAAAACAAATGTTCTCACAACTACAGCCCAGCCCTTGGGAAGGGCTTTAATTATGTAAAATATGACTGATCTTAAGTGTTGTGTCTTTTAGTTGCTTCTTTTTCCTAAAAAATAAGCATTGGAAAATGTTATGATGACATTTCTGACCTTAGATCTTTGGTTAGGACTCAGAAAGTAATGAGTATACATAAGTAATCAAAGAAAATACAGCAGCAACAACAAAAACAACAACAAATATAATGATAATAATAATAATAATAAATTATACTAAAAATACATCTCACAGCTTACGAAATACTTTATCTATGTAAAATGTTCAGGATCTTTTTTTTTCTTTTTCCAGTGGAAAATGTCATGTTGACATTTCTGACTTTAGATCACTGGTTGGTATCCGGAAACGCTAATAATAATAATAATAATAATAATAATGCAATAACAAGTACAGCTCACACCTTACGAAAGACGTGTGTGATCTTGTTTATTTTTATATCATGATGTCATTTCCGTCTTATATTTGTGGTTTGGACCCGAAAAGTAATGAGTTCACATCGGAAATGAATGGAAATAATAATAATAATAATAATAATAATAATAATAATAATAATAATAATAATAATAATAATAAGCAAACGAATAAAACAGAAAGCAAAACAACTTGGCCAAATGAAATTACAAACAAACAAAAATGGGAGAACTAGGCTTTGCACGTCAAATACCTAAAAAGAACGAAATAAGCAGATGTGGATAAACAAAAAATCCCTCAGAGGCTGAGGAGCACCGGGTTGGAAGCGGAAACAGAAGGCCTAATTATGGCAGCTCAGGGTTAAGTCTAGAACTAACCTAAAATGCAGGATCTGAGGAAAATATGATGAAACTGTCGACCATATTATTCCAGGATATCGGAAATGAGCAGAAATGAACATACCTACAGATATATCAAGGCAGCGATATAGGTGGACCGGAAGATACGCAAGATGTACAATATCGAAAGCAATGAGAAATGGTATTAGCACCAACCAGACACAATTACCGAAAATAACGATGTAACAATCCTTTCGGACATATCAATCCAAACTGACAGTGAAATAATACGCAAAGACGTGAAATTATGATAAAACCAATACATTCAATACATGCTTATTGATATAGAAGTACCATCTGAGAGAAACACCGTCAAGAAAATTATCGAGAAATTGTCCAAATACAACGACCTGGAGATCGCGATTAACAGGATGTGGGGAATGAAGACTGAGACTGTAATATAGATATTGGAGTTCTGGGCCTCAGGAGAAAAGGAATGGACAATTTTGCTAACAGTGTCCCAGGTGACATCAACATACAAGTTGCAGAGAAGATCGCCTTACTAGGAACATCTCATATACGAAGAAAAGTGCTATCAATTAAAATCTGCTATTGGGCCTACGGACAAAAGTTTGGACCCGGCTCTACAGGACATAAAGCATGAAACATAACGTCAGTCAGTTATATGCCATGCGTGATAGACGCGTAGGCGATCATGCATCTTTCGATACATGACTGACGAGGCAGATTTTTCTCGCAGTGACATAACGTACAGAAATAATAATAATAATACAAGGACCTTGAAAGAGAAATCTCGAAAATGTGGCATATGGGGACTTCAACAATTCCTGTTGTAGTTGGAGCCCTAGGACTGGTTGGAAAAGATTGCAGTAGACTAATTGAAGGGATTCCTGGAAGTCCATGCCTCAAGGAGATACAAAAAATTGTTCTGACAAGTACAGCCCACACTTTACGAAGAGCTTTATCTATGTAATACTTTTTCATTTTTTCAGTGAAACGTGTCATGATGCTATTTCTAACCTTAGGTCCCTGGGCGGGACCCGGAAAGAAATGTGTAAACGCCAGAAATCAAAGAAAAAATAATAATAATAATAATAATAATAATAATAATACACGGTTGGAATTACAGGAGAGACGCGGTTGGAATAGATATTTATTTGCACGAAGGTACAAAATGTGGCACAAGGCCAAAAAAGGGGATTGGGGAAAGGACGGTCTTCTTATCTCTTAATTCTAAACTTAGCTAGTCACAGACACGGACGCAAACATAACAACAATAGTCCTATCACCAAAAACAACACATTCTCTCCTACCTTTCTTATTGCATCCACCATAATACCTCAAATTCTCTATGAAATTCTAACTAGTCCCCATATGTACATTTCAAAGTCGGGGGGGGGACAACAAATTAAATATTTGGAATTACAACGAGAATGACGTGTTTTTCGAAGCACTTAAACATTTTATGAGTTCTTCGTTTAAAAAAAATTGTATATATGAAATGTTATTTTTACTAGTATTTTTAACGTAAATATGAATTTTTCTTTTTCCGTATTATTTTTTTACTTTATCTTTTTATATCTGTTTATTTATATTCATCTGATTGATTAAACTAGTTTTCTTATCTATATTATTCATACATTCCTTAGAAAGACTTCGATATCAGTTGTAGATACTTGGAAATATTTTTTTCTGAAAAAAAGTATGTTATTTTTTCGTTAGAAAGACTACGATATTAGTTGTAGATAACACTACGTATTTTCGACGAATAAATAATTGAATATACAGATGAACAAATAAATGAATGAACAAATGTATAAGATATGTATATAATTTATCAAATAAGTTATCAATAAAGTTTTTTTTATTATTTTTTTTTAAATAATATAGCTGCTTTCTTTATATTGACAAATAAAATATTATTTAACTTTTCAATTTACAGGGATGTTTCATTTAATCCAATTATCTTTACAAATAGTAAACAATATTATTCATTTAACAGCACTGATACGTAATCACTTGTATAAATACTAAACTTTATTAAGCGGACGTTAACTTTTTTTTCCATTAAAAAAAGATTGGCAATTAATTTCTTTTCAAGGACTACTAATGGTAGTAACAGATTTAATATTTTTTCAATTAATAACTAATGTGAAAAGCAGAACAAACGAAAATAAAATAAAAATAACCATTTGTTTTTCATAATTATAAATATGTAATGTATTGTTTAAACATAATACTCTCGTATAATAATGTTTTTATTCCTTGACTAGCTTCTTTTTTCCAATGTCTCCTTCCAGTGTTTTTCTTTTGAATTCCAATCGCGGCTCTTGGCAACGCATCTAGGAGAAGGAAAACTCCAAACAGCCACCCGCAACTCAAGGTGTTAGTCTTGCCGAGGAGTGAATGGTTGCAGTGTTAAGAGGTGACGAACGATCCCCTACAAGCTCCGGAACCCTGTGTGTAAAAGACCGTTACCAAATGTACAGGGCAACTTTGAGTAGACGTTTGAACCAGTATGGCATTTTTGAGAACAATATGAGAACTAAAAGTCAAACTAAAGTCCAGTATGTCTCTTCAAGTGGATAAACACGGAGCCCGTCCCTCAGGAGGGAATCTACCTGAGGTCGAAAAATCTACGATGGGTACAAACCTCGACACAAATAATGAATCTTCGGGTACCTACAATTGGGATAATATCAATGATGATAATGCGATTTCTCCAGCTAGATCTACAACCATTCATTAAAAAAAAAATGATTCTAAAATGTTCTATGGAAGAGTACAAACTTGCTATGGCTGCAATCTATGAAGCATTGCAAACACCTCGGAAAAAAAACGTCACTCGCCAAACATATGACATTTTTTCTTGAAAAGGTTGGGTACACAATTAGAAATTACATTGAGGAAAATAAAAAAGCTAACGTAAGAAGGCACGTCATGAGAAATAACCGATTAATAGATGCCGTAATTAAACAAGTAAAAGGAACTGCAATCAGAATAGATGAATCAACAGAACATGAAAGGGAACCAGAGACGGACATACAAAGTACTAACATCACGCAAACAACAAATTATAATGTAGAAACTGAAATGTCTAACAATAACTGTCTTAGGTCTTCCCGCAGACTTGGTATTAGGTTGGTGCAAAAAAATAATGACGTAATAATGTCGTTTTTGAGGTTAAAAATACGTCAAAAAACGACATTATTACGTCATTATTTTTGCACCAACCTAATAGCTAGTGCGGCCATAGCAGAAATCGAAATATAATAATAATAATAATAATAATAATAATAATAATAATAATAATAATAATAATAATAATACTGACTGCAATGTATCTTTGAAGATATTCAAAAAGCTGTCAAAATACAAGGACCCTGAAATAGAAATCCTGAAAATGTGGCATATGGGGACATCAACAATCCCTGTTGTAGTTGGAGCCCTAGTACTGGTTGGAAAAGATTGCAGTAGACTAATTGAAGGGATTCCTGGAAGTCCATGCCTCAAGGAGATACAAACAATTGTTCTGACAAGTACAGCCCACACTTTACGAAGGTCTTTATCTATGTAATTTTTTTTTTTTTGTTTAATTTTTTTGTCAGTGGAAAGTGTCATGATGACATTTCTAACCTTAGGTCCCTGGGCGGGAACCGGAAAGAAATGTGTAAACGCCAGAAATCAAAGAAAATAATAATAATAATAATAATAATAATAATAATAATAATAATAATAATAATAGTGCTTATGACGATGATGATGATGATATATCTCAAAGTAGAAAAATGTGAATCTCACAAATGTGGCACATGAGGACATTAACAATTCCAGTTGTTGTTGGAGTCATCGAATTGATTGTAGAAAAATTACAATTGACTCATTGAAGAGATTTCTGGTACCCCGTGCCTTAAAGAAATACAACTATTATACTCACAAATACAGCTCATATGTTACGAAGAGCTATACCGATGTAAAACGTGTGTAATCTTAAGTTTCTTTTATTTTTTTTTACAAACAATGATCAGTGAAAAATGTCATGAAGCCATTTATGACCTTAAGTTTCTGGTTGAAACCCGGAAGAAAATGCGTATACAACAGGAATGACAGGAAATAATAATAATAATAATAATAATAATAATAATAATAATAATAATAATAATGTTTATAAGAAGGCCGAGATTTAATAAAAAGATAAAGAAAAGAAAAAAACAGTGTTTGACAATGTTAAACAATGTTTCAACAGAATGCTTGTCTTCTTCATGTTATATTTCATCATTCTTTTTTTTTTTTTCGAAATATAAAAGTATTTAAAACTATGAAAAATTATAAACTTTTGTACAAACGTAGCTTGTCTTGTTATAATAATAATGTCACAATATTTTAAATTTATGATCTTCTAACAGAGTGATACACTATCATCATCCAGGTATTATTGTGCTGGATAAAAACTGTCAAATGACTGATGGTGTCATATCAAATGGCACAAATATACCAAACAAGGTGACTAAAAAAAAGTGCAATCTAATTTGATTTGAAAGTTGGGATGGCAAATTTGTTTGGAATGCGAGAAGTGAATTTGAAGGTGATTTCGATTATATTAGGCACACTGGGATTAAACCCATTCAAACTATATATCTTCATTGGGCAAGCTGAGTATAATAAACCAACACGGAATCATCCGCAAACCGATTCTTTTTGACACTGCTCATATTTTGAGGAATGTGTTGTCTCTCTGAGGTCCTTGTTGTGGCTTGACAGATTACTTTGTTTACATGATGTATTCAAAAGCTTACACTATGTGAAAAAATAAATATACTTATAGCCTATACGTAACTGTAATATTGTTGTCAATGCTCAAGTCAACACAAGAAAAAGTTCAATAATAAAGTAAAACTTTTGAAAATTATTCGAACCTAGATTTTACATGATAAAGTGCACAGACAGCATCAAAAGTAAAATCAACACGAATTCTCGCATACTGAAATGCTTTCCTTCTACTTATATCTGGCAGTGTCCTATAAAATTGTAGACAAGAAACATGCAACTTTGACTAACACGAGAACATCTGAATCAGTTTATTCATAAACTGAATTAATCTAAAACACCTTAATCAATTAGGTGAGACTAAATCGCAAACTGTTAGACCAAATAATTCATTGTGAATTTTCCAATCAATTCCTGTGTGATCACGTTTATTTTATAGGTAAAAAGTCATGAGTTTTCCTTGACAATAAAAAAACGAGATATTTTGATACGTTACCGTTCAGACAACATTTGAACACTGCCCAAAATGTCAGACTTAATTACTATGAACGACAGCAAATACTCTTTGCCAAACTGTTGACAGACATTATCTCGGTAGACACCAGATAAAAAGGTAAATCTTGTAAAAAATTACCATGGTTGTCACTGGAAATGCGAAAACACAGTAAAACAAAAATAAATGTTGTACCAATAATGATTAGAGTACTTGGAACTGTTTCAAACTATCTTATGAACAATTTGGAAGTGACGATAGCTGAAGAAATCAAAGTGAAAAAGTTTACAGCATAACAGGAAACGGCGGGAATACTGAAGGAGATTGTGATTTCAAGAGATGTGCTTTCTAAATCCAAAACGAGGCGAGGTAGAATAAAAATATGGTCTATCTTAACGGGTGTTGAGGATGATGTTAACTACGTAACAACATTCCGGGTAAGAATGTCAATTATTAGAACAAAAAAAAACACACTAATTTCATTTGGAAAAATATTGCGAATTTGGACAAATTAGAAGTAAAATTATAGTCTATGGTACTGTGAGTTAAGGATGCGTTTAGCCCCAATTTTCAGCTAAATTGATGGCCTATTTTTATAACGGCAACAACAACAACAACAATAATAAAACAATTAATTTGAATATATATTGTAAAGTTATACAAGGCAGAATTAATATTATAGACGATAGGAATCGATGTTGTGGATTACGTTAACCACAACTTTCCATGTAAGTTAAACATCCTTTTTATAACAACAACAACAACAAAAATAACAACAACAACAATAATAATAATAATAATAATAATGCCATCTGAATGAATATTATGACGTCGGACTAAACAGAATAAAAATTATAATCAATGCCCCATTTTCCATCTAAATTGAAGATCCATTTTTATAATAATAATAATCCTATTAGAATCAATATTGTGAAGTTAGACAATTTCAATTGTCAATTTTTCAATTTGTTTAATAATACTATTAATAATAATAACAATAACAATAATAATAATAATAATAATAATAATAATAATAATAATAATAATGTTGTAGTTGGGACTCTCGGATTGGTTGGAAAAGATTACAGTAGTCTCATTGAAGGGATTCCTGGAAGCCCATGCCTTAAAGAAATAAAAAAAAATGTTCTCACGAGTACAGCCCACAACTTACGAAGAGTATTATAAGGGTGTTATAAAATATGTGTCTGTGTTTTTTTTGTTTTTTTTTTGTTT
>CAHIKZ030005362.1:1107500-1120000 GCA_903632075.3 Acanthosepion pharaonis
CATCCATTTACCCAAGCTCGCTATGAGTTGTTTTTCCCATTCCATCTTGTCTCCATTCTGTCATTTGAGTATCAAATTTTCCAAGACCTCTTTCCTCATTATGTGCCATAGAAATTTCATCTGTATCGTCCTGATGTTAAGTATCAGTAGTCGTTTTGTTGCCATTGACTCAAGATTTTCGCCGTTGGTGACATGTTCAGTGCATAGTATTCTCACGGTCCTTCGACAGAACCGTGCTGTTTTAAATCAATATAAAGGCTATATATATATATATATATATATATATATATATATATATATATATATATATATATATATATATATATATATATATATATATATATATATATATATATATATATATATATATATATATATATATATATATATATATATATATATATATATATATATATATATATATATATATATATATATATATATATATATATATATATATAAAAATTTTAAAATGTATGACGAATTTGACCATATTTCACCAAATAGGATGTCTAAATAAAGTTTATTTTAATATGGTAATGATGAACGCGGAGTGTGATATGGATGAAAGAGGAAGTGGGTAAGAAAGGAAAATTATGAAGATAAGATGATATATATCGTTCGTTGTTTAACGATATTTTACGGCTTATCAACCTTTTGCGGGTCATTCAGTGATAGGAAACAGTTTAAGATTGCAAGAATTTTTTTTTAAAATAATATTTTTTTATGATAAAAGTCTTACTAATTAACCCATAGGTGGGGGGCAGAGGAGGATTCATACCTTTTCCAAAAGTAAATGCGCTTAAGTGAACATAACCAACCCCATTAGAAATGAAATTCAGTTCTTCGATGTCCAATTCCAAGCCGTTTTCAATTGCCCCCTACTCATACTCAAGCTTGCCGAACTTGTTATTCGCTAGAGGTCACCCATCTACGTACTGACTAGTTCTCGACTTTGCTTAACTTCAACATGATATGACCGTAAGCCATATCGTTTGACTCTCATGCAGAATTAGTTAAGACTGTTGTTTTCAATGAACCATCTACACGGGATTCTGTTCCATAAAAATAGCTTCTTTTTTTTTTTTAATCTATTTTGAATACTAATGATAAAAATCAAGGAAGCCGATAGAACGGGAAAATAGATTAAAAAGTGAAACACCTAACAAAACATCAACCAAAAAGGCCCAATAGCTGGGTTATCAGAACAGAGCAAACACACCGTAACACATCAAATGAGACAAAGTTCAAATCGCTATCGTGAGATGGAACAAATACATTGAATCAATTGCATATCCACCGAAAGTTGGTTCTCTGTGTCGCGCCAGAAAGGTTTTTCTCCCTCGAGTTCATCCTTCAATTTTTTAAATTAACTATTCACCCTTACCTGGAATACTGTTGCCATATATTGTCTGGTGCGCCCAGTGTTCGTCTTAAGGTCATCGACAAAATCCAGAGACAGATATGCAATGTGATTGGCCCTGATCTGTCATCTCGTCTACAGCTGCACTCTCACAGACGTGCCATCGCTACCCTCTGCCTATTCTACAAATACTTTCACGGTAACTGTTCCGACGAGCTATTTTCTCTAGTTCCCAGACTGCATGAATTTAAACGTGCAACTCAGCTGGCACCTCGATACCCACCCTTTCAACGTCGAAACAGTTAAATGTAGCCGTCACTTCTTCCAATAGCTTTATGTCTCGCACCTCCCGTCTGTGGAATTTCGTTCTTATTACTTGTTTCCCTGATTGCTATACTCTTCAACTATTCAAATGTAATGTCAATCGACAATTCAAGATGCCTTCATCTATTCCCTGTCTTTCTCTTCATCATGTCCACTATCACGCTTCGCTCCAACTCTCTGTAACCCATTCCTTGCGTGCTAGCGGCATCTCGCCTTGCCTACGATGAAATGCTTATATATATATATATATATATATATATATATATATATATATATATGATATGACCGCAACTTATAAATCCGTTTCACATTTCTCTATGTTGTTCAACCAAACCAAAAAAATAAAAAATAAAGAAGCCTTTCGCGTAACAAATAAGAAATCACGTATCAATGAAACAGTAACAACGTTTATAAATCGGATGGCAGCTCGTCGCCTCTCTCTGTCTGTTCTACAAATACTTTCCCTGACGATCCGTTTAGGTGAAACCTAGGTAGGTTTGTCTGGCTCACTAGGTATATCTATCTATCTATCTATCTATCTATCTATCTATCTATATATATATATATATATATATATATATATTTGTGTGTGTGTGTGTTTATTAATATTAACTTAATTAGCTACGATAATTCCATAATATTCACTACCCTATAACTTATCAAATGTCAAATGAATAACTAATGCTAATTTCTATATTCTCCCTTCTATAATGACTTTACTTATATTAATTTTAATTTATAAAATTTCCCCTACTCTAAGATCTTGCCAAATCTCTTTTAAGTACTCACTTACATCCTTTTACCTATATATTTTAAAGTTATTTTAGACCCATTTTTTATAACTCTTTTAATTTTAAAATAATATTTTATTCTTCATATGACACCAAATTAATGTCATAAGATTAATATTTGGGTTTACTTTTATAAAACCTCTTCCCTTTAAGTCAGATACCTCCCAACCTCCACTGACTCCAACTGCCGTGCCTTTCGTCTGACTGAAACACTGAAGTGGATAAATACTGTATTAGTTTCTCGACATTTTTTTTTTTCCTTTTTTTAGCTTTCACAGTGAAATTTCTATTTCTGACACGAACTCAGTCCACACCAGAGTTGATAAGATAGACGACAGATATCATCGTCTGCCGAAATAGGCTATTTCTCACATGAGGTGATTTGGGATTTTATTGTTTTGTTATGGACAGGGGCTCGGATTTTGAATTCAGGGAACCGATTTCGAATATCAGTGAAATCCATAACATTAACTTACGTGCTAATAACCTTGGGAAATGTATGAATTCTCTTCTACACTCACCTCAGCTATTCCTCAATAACAGTGGATCAGTTATAATATTTTATAATCCTAGGATCCACTTAGATTTTATATCAAGGAATTTGTTACTTTTAATATATATATATATATATATATATATATATATATATATATATATATATATATATATTGTGTGTGTGCATGTGTCTTTGTGTGTGCGCACATAGATACATACATACACGTTAATGTGGATACACATTCTAAATGCAAGTAACTTGTATATAAAAATGATATAGAATACCAAATATATTTATTACATAACTGATATAGTTCAAAATATGTATATATCCCTGAGCTGTTAGATGTTATATTCAGCACATCTGCTCTGTAGACGAACCGATTTTGTAATCGTTTTGTCCACTCTACAGGAGATTTCGGCAATTGACTGCAAATTTCATTTGTTTTTTTTATATTAAGACAAAAAATTATTTATTCACTAACTGTTGTGGGTGTATGTGTTAAAATTGATTGATTTCTTCTCGTTCACGTTGTGTGTGTGTGTGTGTGTGTGTGTGTGTGTGTGTGTGTGTGTGTGTGTGTGTGAAAATTTTTTGTGAGAGTGTTTACTCGTGGCCACGCGTATATCTGCCTATTTGTTGAGTATCGAATATATATATATATATATATATATATATATATATATATATATATATATATATGTATGTATGTATGTAAGCGGAGCGTCTGATCAAATATGAGTATCCACTAATATAACGTTTAATAAATAATCTGTCACATTAATAAATAAAAAAAAAACATTCCTTTCTTTACGCACACACAAACAAACGCACCCACACACACATATATAAATGTGTATGTGGGTGTATGTGTTAAAACTCCTACTACAGAGCTCAATGTATGACAATAATAACAAATTGTCTTGTAAATGGAATTTTTAAAGCATTCTGAATGTAAAAATAATGTGTGCAAGACAATAAGTTTTGTTGAAATCGGTTGAAAAATGTAGGAAATCCGATCCCATATATAAACGCACACACACACTCACACACACACACAAACCAACCTGGGTTTTATAAGTATAACGATATGAGTTGTCCCCCTTTCATTCTCTCAACAGCGATGCCTCTTAATCGGGTTTTCAAATTGATTTCGTGCAAAAACACATGTGTTTTTCCAATTTTTGGCGCTGTTAGAACCATCACAAGGTAATTTTAAGCAGTCCTGTGAAGTTTTGTTGAAATCGGTTGAAAGATGTAGGAAATCCGATCCAATATATAAACGAACAGACACACACACACAAACTAGGTTTTTATAATAAGTATGATATATATATATATATATATATATATATATATATATATATATATATATATATATATATATGTGTGTGTGTGTGTGTGTGTGTGTCTTTGCCTCGTACATTTTTATCTCTCAATAGCTTGCATATTTCTGAGTGGAATACCGTTCCCATAATTGAACTCGGCAAGGATAATCGGGAATGCATGTATTTCTGTGACTTTGTCTCCAACGAAAGACACCAGTAAGTACTTTGTTGCTATATCAGTAAATGTTTTTTTATATATATATATATATATATATATATATATATATATATATATATATATATATTGGTCTTCGTTTTTAGTTGCTTTTGATGACGATCAGGGAAAAAATTGTAATACTTTGTCACTCATCCCATTATGTATACCCGTTTCAATACCAGTGCTGTTCGAGAAATGTCATCCTTTCTAGGATTTCTAAACTCTAATCTTTTTTTCTAATAGTTTTCGAGACGGTTGAAAAAAAACGTCCAATAATGAGAAGCCTAGTTATCAACCCCTTATCCGACTATTTCTATAGTTTGCTGTCAAGGCACTGGTATTTATCCAGATTTTCGCAGACATTTGGTTTCACCCTCTGGTCTGATGGAACAGCGCCATCCATTATTTTGACAGATATTCTTGTCTTTGTTTACTTAGCCGGGATGTAATCTCCTCGGGTGATACGTCGGAATTATCCTTGTCTTCTTGTTCATCATCGATTTATTACCTTTCACTAATTTGTCTCTACCATCCTCACCACCTGCTGTTTACATTAACGTTTTTATCCCTCCTCATCACATTCCATCAATCTAAGTGCAAACTTTATTTTCTCAGTCTATCTATCTATCTATCTATCTATCTATCTATCTATCTATACTAGCGCTTTCCCTATCGAGTGGGGTTTGGTCGATTTGAAACTTTTATAATCTTTATTCTTTATTCAGCACAATCATTTGATAATACACCAGAAGATTTGAAACAAATTGACGATATTTGTATGGTTAAATATATATATATATATATATATATATATATATATATATATAATATATTTATGTTATAATTTTCGAATAAATCATATATATATATATATATATATATATATATATATATATTTCGAAAATTATAATATAATTATGTTATAAGATCACTACAAATATCGACATTTTGTTTCAACACTTCTGTTGTTTTATCAAATTCTGGTGTTCAATAAAGAATAAAGAGTTTAAAAGGCCAAATCGACTAAACACTCCTATATATATATATATATATATATATATATATATATATATATATATATATATATATATATCACACACACACACACACACACAAACATACACACAAGCACATACATAGAGCACATACACAGACACACACACACACAAACACACACACACACACACACACACATATATATATATATATATATATATATATATATATATATATATATATATATATATATATGCGTATAGGTTAGTTGATAAAAGACAAACGAGAAGATGCCAATATAATCAGGGCGATAAATATTTATTAAATGTCAAACATTTGACACGTATGAAGCACGAAATGAAGGTTTAAACTTGGGATTTTTCAACGATTCGAGGAACAAATAGAAAAATATAAAATAGTGACCGGCGCATACTTTTCGGTAGGAAAGGTATTTTCCAGTGGAAATCATATTATGAACAAAACCAGATCTGTGTCTAATCACACAATGTGCAAAACTTTTATGAAAAGAAACTTAAAAGTTGATGGGCGTAAAAAGTGATATATATATATATATATATATATATATATATATATATATATATATATATATATATATATAAGAATATCTGTAGAATAAAGAATATTAATAAAAAGAGAAAAAATGTTTGTTGTGAAACAAAGTCATCATATTTAACTTGATAAAGTCCATCAGAAGACGAAGTTCTATTTTCTTTTGTGTTTATTCATATATCTATCTATCTATATCTATATCTCTCTCAATATATATATATATATATATATATATATATATATATTTAAAATTTTTACCATCATTATATATACTCACTCTCACTCTCTCTCTCAGTATATATATATATATATATATATATATATATATATATACTGAGAGTGAGATGAATACAGAGGTTGATATACAGATAGATATTACAGTGTCTCCCATAATGATGGTAAAAATTTTAAATCCAACGATCTTGAATTATAAATATGTCATAGAGTAGAAAATATATTTCCTGATATAGAAGAGTTCAACATACTATCGATGATTTGATATAACATCCGTGAGAGAGTCACCACCACGAAGAGAACATGCCCGACATTGGTCTCTCATTTTAAACACAGTATGGCTTAGCATGTAAACTGTAATGGATGCGATCTCTCCACGGATGTCATGTTTTAGTTCCACATATGTATGGGGCTTTCTCACAAGAAAGTATTCATTGTGAGATCGCAGCCATTTCAGTTAATATGTTCAGCCGCGCAGTGTCATTTTTATAATCCACGATACTTGGATTTAAAATATGTCCTATACTTGCTCATTCACGGCTGACTTTTCTGAGGCAAGACGTTTCAATAAACGCCACATTTTCTTTTCCTTACAAGGAGGAGACAGGTCTGAAAAAAAAACTAAAAGCACAGTCTGTCCACTCTCTCTCTCGCTGTGTCTTTGTCACTCACTATATATATATATATATATATATATATATATATATATATATATATATATGAAGAAAAATTTGGAAAAAACAAACAAAATCCTTAAATGCAATTATGTTGTTTAAAATGAATGAAATGTCGACGTCTGACGTTTCGGTTTAATAAACATTCTTCAGGACAATATTCATTAAAATACAATTCAGTTCAATTTGACAAAGACGATGGACATAAAAACAAGTCTTATCCTCACTTGACCTGGTTTCTTTAGTATTTCCCCTTTTTTAGCGAGATTAATGCTCGCCAAGCATACACATAAAAATTTTAGATCCTAATAGAACATTTTCATTTTCTTTTTCATTCAAAATAATCAAAAATTTTTAGGAATACGTCTTGAAAGCGTCGCCCATGTGACGACAACGTGACCATGCTAAACGGAAAGCTGATCATTTTAAAAATTTTCAGTTATCTGTTTTGGATAAGACTTGTTTTTATGTCCATCGTCTTTGTCAAATTGAACTGAATTTTATTTTAATGAATATTGTCCTGAAGAAGGTTTATTAAACCGAAACGTCAGACGTCGACATTTTCATTCATTTTAAACAAATATAATTGCATTTAAAGATTTTTGTTTGTTTTTTCCAAATGTTTTTCATTCTGTCAGATCTATATCCATTAACATTTGCTTACATATATATATATATATATATATATATATATATATATATAGGATGATCCAAAAATCTTGTCACACTTATCAAAATATAATGAGAACAATATAACAAGTAATACAGTAATACAAAACACATGTACTAGAAGAATTTTATTCTCATTTATTGATGTTATCACATATCGAGAAGATCTGTATGAACACCATCATTTTCTTAATACCTATTTGAAATAGAAAATTATATTAAATAGAGGTAACAAACATTTCGGACCACCATATATATATATATATATATATATATATTTCATCTTCCCGGAATACCTTCAACCTACCGTTATTTTGTTCATATTTTATATACCTTTTCCTTTTCAGTATTTATATGCCTCGTTTCCCCTTTTACTTTATTCCCTCTCCGATATATTTTTCGATCTTAGACCTCTTTCAAATATATCTAAATAATTTTGCAAAAAGACTAGCAATGAGAATATTTTTGAGCTGCATATCAATGGAAGCGTACAAAATACAGCCGACTGTAAATGCATATGTATCGATATTTTTTTCATTTTTTTTTCTTTCTTTCAGACATCCGCATCCATTCTCTCTTTGGCTTTTCATCAATACTGGTCCCAAAAGAATTCGAATTATTCTGAATGCCGTCAGCGATAGACAAATCGAATGGCATGTTGCTTAAAAGAAGAAATATTACAAAAAAAAAGAAAAAAAAAAGCGTACATAAAATTAAAGTCTTGTTGAGGAAATTGAAATTCGGCATATTGAGATCTGACACGAAACGTTGAGTATTCATTGAAAAGTCGACAATTTCTCTAGGGAAAGTATTAGGAATATGAAAACGAGGCAATGGGAGGGCGTATACAAAAAGCGCATTGGAAACGTAGGTAATGAAACAGATGTGTAGTTTGTTTATATTTTATGTGTTTGAAAGGTTTTTACGATAACATAATGGTCATCTTATTTCTATAGATTATAAATAATCTATTTATTTTTTATTTTATTTTTTACGCAGCTTTGGTGTATGCGACTGACGGCTCATATGATTTACGCAAAAAACCACGGATGTGCTCTTTCTTTAACTTCTTTCTATTACCTCGGCGGGATTTCTCAGCCGTATGATGACATACGAGTATCGAGAGCAGAATTGTTAAATGAGTGTTTCACACAAGAAAATGTTCCTTAGTGGGATTCGTTCAATAGGATCCTTCCAAGCAAACTGAATTAAACCTTTCCATTTGGGAACGTGAACCTAATTCACGTGACGTATCTTTGATCGGAACACTGAAATGCTGTAAAAATTTGCGTTAAGAGAGGAAGCAGCTTATATTTATTATTTTTTTTTTTAATATACTTTTGAAATATGATCTATTTTTTCTTACTAGTCTTTTTTATCAAGAAAAATGGTAATGGCTTCATATGATTACTGCCACTGTTGAATCTATCAGCTGAAACAACAGAACAGATATCTTACGTAGGCAAGCTTTACGATTTAAATGATACACAAGTTCAATACTCGTTTCAAGATACAAACTATATTTACGAACCTCACTGCTTAAAGGCTATAAAATGAAAATCTGAGTTTTACTTTAGTCTGGCGCATGGTCACACCTACAGTGAGTATTAAACACACTAATAATTATTTGAAACATAAAAAGATATAATTATTAAACCATAACAAGATAATCATATCCGATCGAGATATTTTTACTGATATCATGCATGGCACCAAAATTATCTCAACAGCTGTAGACCACTGCTTTTTCAGATTAACGGTTAAAAATGACTTCGAGCGAATGAAGCCTGTAAGTCTTTGTGGGGACGATACTTCATCGTACCTTGGCAAGTTCCGCTACAGAATACCAAATAAAGAACATTACCAAGTAACAGAAAGTACATCACACCATATAATATAAAGTACACCATAATATAAAGTACATCACACCATATAATATTACTATAATTCGTATAGCGAATAAAGCCTGTAAGTCTTTGTGGGGACCATCCTTCATCGAACATTGGCAGGTTCCGCTACAGAATCACAAATAAGGAACATTACCGAGTAAAAGAAAGTACATCACACGGGGGATTTTCAACAACTACAATTAAGATCGATATCCCACGTAACTCGAATGGAAGATAATGACAAAATCGAAATGTTGACTTTCAAAACGACTTCAAAGAAAAAGTTCGATGAAGCAATTAAACCAAAAGTATTTATATGAAAGGCGTCAGAAAGCTACGTTTCGGCGGTGTGAAAGGAACTGAAGCTGAGATGGCATGTCAACACCTATAATATTGCTGATCCGTCTTCTTATTTTATTAAGTGTTGTGGTAGGATCCACCTAATTTGCATAGTGGAGTACCTACCATATAAATATGGTTGGTACCGGGAAGACGAGGGAAGGAATCAAGAGATTCAATCCAGAGACTCTGCCCGACTGCGACTCAGTCAACACATTCTCCAGGAACGGTCTTACCAGGAATATAGAAAAGACTATATGTAAATATTGTGTACACTTTCTTGTTTCAATACATTTTGTTATAAGTACATTTTGTGATGCATTATTATTCCATGCATTAGTCAAGTTTCAACATTAAGAATACCCTGATACATATTAGAAACATCAGACCAGATGTGAAGTCATCATTCAATGCTTGGACAAATCAAAAGGTAGATTTATAAATGTGTAAGATAGATTATGGGGAAACACTTGTCTAGTACCACACAGTGAATCAATTATCCTAGATTCAATAAAATCAATATCACCTATATATATATATATATATATATATATATATATATATATATATATATATATTGTGTGTATTTAGGCAGCATTTTTTCATTCATGCATGTTGGATTAAATAATATAGACAAGTGTTGTCTGTTTATTTTATCTAAATTCTTTTTCATAACGTCCGATAAGCTTAATAACATTATCCTTAAACGAAGAAAAAAAATCACAATATTGATACATAATTTTAATCCTATCTAAGCTTTCGGCTTACATAAGCCATTATCAAAGGTGATAATTACAGTACAAACTATTAAGCAATACACGGACAAGAATGTTATGATAGTCTGTTTCTGTTTACATGGATGAATTCCATGCAACGATAAACACGTGCATATAAGACACTGGAAACGAAAATCGCACCGCAGCTCATGGCGTCACACATGACCGTGAGAGTGAAGTCGAGAAGTATTAAGTATGGGAAGCCGTAGGTATGAACCAATTGTTTCTGTTACCAATTATAAACATTTAAGAATATTTGTGGAGATTTCGTAGTTTATTTACTTTAGGTTAGGTTTCAACTGTTTTATGTATATAGCTTCTTGAATTTTTAGTTTTTGTTTATTGTTTTCATGTTTAAGTATAATTGTGTTTTCAACAAGGATTTTAGGGAATTGTGTATGCGGGCAGGCACGTTGTTTAATGATAATGTTATTAAGCTTATCAGACGTTATGAAATGAATTTACATAAAATAAATAGACAACCATTGTCTATATTATTTAATGAAACATGTATGAATATATATATATATATATATATATATATATATATATATATATATATATATATATATATATATACACATTGTGTGTGTGTGTTTGTGTGATGAGATTTATTCTTTCCTTGTACGAAATATTCAGTATTCTTTATCCGAAAAGATAGCGTTACTGTCTGTTGAAACTTATAATATATTTCTCTTCAATCAATTTAAAAGCGAAATTAGGCTTCTCAAGGTCACTACCTGTTACAGTTCATTCTACTAACGAGGGAAGTTTTTGCTTGATTATATCCTTTCCAGTTACATGTGTTTTCCGTTTTAGTTGTTACAGCTTGTGGAAATCTCAAAATGAATTCGTGATTTGTTATTCGCTAAAGTTTATTGCCTGTTGTTCCGTTTGTCAATCTATAAGATCGGATAAAGCATTTTCTTCTTTTAGATGTTTCGTTCGCTTGAGGCCATTTTTAATATTTGATCTAAGAAAACGGTTGCATATCCCTCATATTTTAAACATTTCTGAACGCCATACATGGCATCTCTAATAGCATCTGAATCTGAAACAATTAAATTGAGCAATTCCTAGAACAGAATGCCCCACTCCATTTTTCGAATTTGCTAAATATTCTAGTTGAGTAAGATCTAATGAACACAAATAAATATGAATTAAAAAAAAAGTATTCCGTATTTTCTTTAATTATTTTTTCTTTAATTATTTTTCTAATTAATAAGCAGAAGGGGAGAGTGAGTAAAAATGAGAGAAAAGTGTTTAAGAAAAGACAAAGATTTACGGCCTTCAAGATGCTAGAACATGGCGAATGTCGTTGCATTTAATTATTTGAAAATTGTATTTATCAGGGAAAAAAATTAAACGGAAAGGAGTTCCACAGGCAGAGAGTGCGAGAAAAGAAATTGTTGAAGTAGAAGTGACGGTTGCATTTAATTATTTCAACAGTAAGCTGGTGGGACCTAAATGCCAATCTAGTAGTACACTTAAATTTATGTAGCAGGAATAAAGCTCGTCAGATCAGTTACCATGATAATATTTGTAGACAAGGCACAAAGAAATTCATGTCGCATTGGAGAGAAAGTCAGGATCGATTACATTACAAATCCTTCTTCAAGAACCTCGAGATAAGCAGCAGGAGCAACAGACCTGATATGGCGGCAGTATTCGATGCGCGGACGCATGGTATTTTCTTAAATGTGCAAGATGGTATCTGACGGGAAAAGCGAACCAGTTAAATTAAGTAATATCAAACTCATTTGTGTTCAAATATTACACGAGACTTTGTAGTATTATATTGAAAAGGTTCTACGATGGTTTCAACAGCTGAGAA
>CAHIKZ030005362.1:1130000-1210000 GCA_903632075.3 Acanthosepion pharaonis
ACACAATATTTACATATAGTTTTTTGTATATTCTTGGGAAGACCGTTCCCGGAGAATGTGTTGACTTAGTAGCAGTCGGACAGAGTCTCTGGATTGAATATCTTGATTCCTCCCCCCGTCTTCCCGGTACCAACCATATTTATATGGTCGGTACTCCACTATGCAAATTAGGTGGATCCTACCACAAACTAAACAAAATATGATATGCATATGACACATTATTGATAGTAGACACAGAAAGGAAGCTAGATCTCCTACGGAAGGTAGGGAATGAAAGCAAGAAAAAAGGATTAAGCATAATTTGCAAGAAACAGAATGCATATCTGTTAGCAAAAGGATGGTCAGATCATAGATTCGAAATACGGAAATCAAATGGATGCAATAATTTAGATATCTGGGAAGCGTATTATCCTAGGACGTAAAGTGCATCTCGAAAATCGCATTGGTACAGCGAAAGTTGCTTTTCAAAAGCTAAGCAAAGTATTAAGAAACAGAAATATAACGTTAGAAACAAATAAAAATGTGCTGAAATGTTATGTAGCATAGGTCCTCCTCAAAGGCAGTGAAAACCGGACAATCTCCTCAGAAATGGAAACATACTAGAAGGAAGAGATATGTTGTTCTACAAAAGGATGCTGAGCATTCAGTGGATCGAGAATGTGAACAGGGACAAAATTCTAGAAAAAATGTCTACAAAATGGACACTTATACTTAACAACAGGAAGTGACAGTTGTAATAAATATGCGTATGAATTGTAATGTGTATGCGTATGTCAGTGTTTCCGTGAGTATTTACTATTTGATGTAAACACATACACACCACGTGCAAATACAGATCCAATTTGATATTAGTTTGAAATGCCCCATCGGAATATTTCCCTCTCACCATATGTAGACCACCCCAACCTTGGACTAAGTATGAAAATCTTAAATTTGAAGGTGAGACCCGAAACTTTTAATTTTTTAAACACCCAATTTTTTTTTAAATGAGATAATTATGAAATTTCATTGAATCTTTCGCAATTTATTCATTAATAAATATATATTGTGAAAAAATGTAACATTATTTTACATTTTCAGGAAAATGTTGCAGTTTGTGGTTGAAATAAATATATTCGCACAAATGAAAATATATATATACTTTCATATCCGTGTTTATATTTCAATCTATAAGTAATTGTTTGGTTCGTAGAAGGTAAAGATTTCATTTACCTGCATGTTTATAAACATTTAATTGGTTTGCATGAATAGTTCAATAGTGTATATATTATATATATATATATATATATATATATATATATATTTAAAAGATTTATATTTCTGTAGGTACAAAATTTAATGATCGAAATAAAAAAGTATAAAATTTAATATATATATATATATATATATATATATATATATATATATATATATGCATATATATGCATATATATTTTTTTAATTCCTTATTGTACATTTTCTGTATTAATTTTGAATCTCCGTTGAAGCCTGAAGAGCAGGAGCGAAACCAATTGCCCCCCCCCGTTGTTGTCTTTTATTTTATTTTTTTATTTTGTGTTTAATATGTTTTGTAATATTAAATTTTTACTCTTATTTCGATCATATATATATATATATATATATATATATATACATATATATATATATATATATATATATATATACGTGTGTGTGTACATGTGTGTGTGTGTGTGCGTGTGTGTGAAAATATTTGAAAATGGGAAAGAACTCGTTAAGTAAATAATACAAAATTCTTTAGTATTTTTGTTATTATTTTTAAAAAACAGTGCTCGATACAAAATAGAGCCTAACAAACGGAATTATTTTGTTACTCTTTTACGAAACACAGAGGAATTAATTAGAAGAATGAGATGGAAAGCATTCTTCTCCTTTCGAGGGAATAACTCAACAAATAAAGAACACGAAGTTTACGGCTTTAACAGTAAAAAACTTGCACCATTCAACAAACATCTATATGAATTTGAAAAAGACCCACTCAACATTATCAATAACATCTCCTTTCAAAAAAAAGAAAAGCCACTTCCAAAAACATCTAGACCAAATAGTTAAAAGCATAAATGATTGTGATAAAATACTATTTAAGTCTCACAAAACTGGCAACTTCTATAAATTGACAGCAGTTGACTACAACAACTTAATTAAAAAAAAAATAAGTAGGCTTTTAACTAAACAAGCTCACAGCAACAACATAAATATGGTTGATAGTATTAACAAAACTAGTCAAAAAATTACTGATAAATTAAAAATTAGCGATAGAGTAGGCAAACTTGCTGAAAAGGAATATTACATAACTCTTAAGGACAACAAACAAGATTTTGTGGAAAACCCTACTACAAGAATGTTTAACCCTGCCCGACCCGATATCGGTAAGATAAGCAAAAGAATCCTAGAAAGAATTACTAGGCAAAATAACAATGACCTTGGATTAAAATTATGGATTAATACCAAAGTTGTCATCAATTGGTTTACCAATATTAATAATAAACCTGATTGCACCCTAATACAGTTCGATATTGTGGATTACTACCCATAAATATTGAAGGATCTGTTCACGACTGCCCTGGAGTTTGCTGCTGTGTATTCTGACCTGACAAGGGAAAAAATGAATATAATTCTCAGTGCAAAAAAAAAAACTGCCCTCATTCATAATGGGGACCAATGGATTAAAAACAATGATGACCATTTTGACATCACTATGGAATGTTTAGACTCTGCAGAGTCTTCTGACCTTGTCAGTCTTTTAATAATGTACAACCTGACCGCGCACCGTGAATTAAATATTAAGAACATCGGGCTGTACAGAGACAGCGGGCTCATGGTAGTGAGGAGTTCCACGAATTTTAAAATAGAGAAAATTATAAAGATTATATATAGTAAATTTAGAAAACTAAATTTACAAACAACAGTCTGTACAAAATTAAAAAGGGTAAACTTCCTCGACGTAACTCTGGATTTGATAAACAACACATATCTACCTTATAGAAAACCTTACACTAACACCTTGTATGTACACCCTAAGTCAAACCACCCTCCATCCATAATTAAGCACCTACCCTCATCAATTGAGAAAAGAATCACCATTAACTCCGCTAATAAAGAAATATTCCAACAACACAGTAATTTCTATAAAGCAGCCATAAAAAATAGTGGATAAAAAAATGCTAACATCAATTAGAGAAACAATTGTACTAACCAGAAGAAAAACAAGAAAAGAAAAATCATTTGGTATACCCCCCCGTTCAACCAAATGGTTAGTATTAAGCTAGGACAGAAATTCCTAGCTTTAATTGAAAAACACTTAACGACAAAAAGCAGACTTAGTAAAATTTTTAATAAAAACATCCTACAATTAAGTTACAGCTGCACTGAAAATCAAGAAAGTATAATAAAAAAAAAACACAGTGATAAAATCCTAAAGAAACCCCCATGCCAGAATAGTATTAATAAAATCCCTACACTTAAATTAGACAAAAATAGTGAAAACATTATGTGATTGTAGAAACCCAGAAGACTGCCCATTGAAAAAATATGCTACGAAAAAATCTGTGGTATACCAATGTACTATCCATCCATTAAAAATACTAATATGATATACATTGGGTCTACGAAGAATGAATTTAAAACCAGATGGGGCATAAAGGTGCTCTCTCAACAGACATCTCATCTAAATATTTTTGGCATTTAAAGGAAAGTAAAACCCCAAAAGTAAAAATGGAAAATTATAAACAAAACTAGAACTTGTAAAACTTGGGATGACCCATGCCCTTTATGCCTACATGATCAAGTTTCTAAATAATGAAAATTTGTTAAAAATAGACATGAGTTAACAGTTTTTGCCGACATCATCAAATTTTCGCATTGAATAATTAGCATAAAAACAATTAAATAATAAATATAAATTTTAAACTCCAAAGTCTAAATAAAAGTTTAAAAGCCTCCCCCAATAAAAAAAAAAAATGAAGTCATCAAAAAAAATGTTAGCGAATTATGACAGTTTTTTATATAAACAAAACATTTTCAGGAAAAAAATAAATAAAAAAAATAAATAAATAAAAAAATGAATAAATAAATCTCCATAGACACTTAAACAGAATAAACGATGTCATCTTCCTTTGTCGACATCTGTGAATATAACTTTGAGATATTGATACAAATTATTAACTTTTTACGCCACATTTTTAAAAATTGCTCAACCGTTACCATAGTAATTTTAATTTTAATAATAATTATGCTTATAAAAACGTAAATTTCAATTAGTTATTCAAAAAAAATTTGCTTGAAGATGGAACAGAGCTTGGTACTTTAATTCAGTTTAATACAATTAATTATATTCCTTTTCGGCTCTTGTTTTTGAAACATGAGAACTTTTATGTAGCGATGGAAGCATATTTTAAATAAATAATTATATATATACATATATATATATATATATATATATACATACATATATATATATATATATATATATATATATATATATATATATATATATAGACATTAATTCACTCAGAGGCTGTTTCATGCGTTTGTGAGAAAACAGCCTGTCGCCTGTCAGTGTTGACTTCACGTTCACGTTCTATCGCTGATATTGCGGACTTTATCCGATAGATATACACGTTAAAACTATATATAGGTAAGTGAATATATATATATATATATATATATATATATATATATATATATATATATATATATATATATATATATATATATATATATATATATATATATACACACACAGACACACTGGGTATATATGGACGTATAAACATTTACTTGGTGGGGGAACAGTTCAATATTGGTTGTTTATGTTTGGATATAAGAATAGTCAAATACAGATCATTTAAATTTGAGTCTTAAAGCTAAATGCTTTAAGACTCAAATAGCTTCGGTAATAAGTGAATAATGTGTTATGAATAATCAGGAGTTTTTTGTTTCGTTACTCCCCCCTTTCTGCTTACTGGGACTATAAAAGTTTGTTATACGCGAACCTTTTAAACTCAATTGAATAAAACTTTCTTAAAGCCTACACCTGCCTACTTTTGTCATTATATATTGGTCGATTATTTTTTAGCCGGCTATTTCATTGGTTTAGAAATTAGTAAATATTGGTGGTCTATATTTGTGTCTTTGAGTAATTATTTTTTTTCGGGGATAGGAAATTATAGTTTGTCTATGATTCTGTTCCCATTTACATATTAGATTTCTCTCTTTGGATATCTCTCCTCTCTGCAGTGGATAATGTTTGCCTATTCTCGTCCCCACTGAGAGTAGAGTCAACTTACATATTTTACTATGTGATTTTCCAAGAGAGACGTAATTATTTATGCACATCAGTATTGGAAATCGGTGTTAGCAGCGAGGAAAAACCCGGATTTTTAATGCATAGCGTAACATCTTTATTTAGTCGTGTGCCTTATAAAGCTAAGCCTATTAACTAGCAGTTATGACAAGGAAATATCGATCGTGGATCAAAAAATTTGCGAAGACGGTTAAAAAAGACATTGTGAAACAAAACAGACCTCGAGGCAGAATGAAGTTTGGAATTTAATTACTTTTCAAATACTTGCTATGTTCTTCAAAGAACATTGAAAGGCCTGAAAATTAAAACCTTTTTTTTTTTGTCTAAAACAATGTCGAACACTTTCGAACAACATAGCAACAGGACTAAGTTGGAAAATACATTTCAGATTTTACTCTGTCGATTAATTTTTTCACTATAAAACTGGTATTAAACAACTGATGGTGTTCAAATTTCCAGAATAGTTTTACATTTATATAAACAATATTCTGTGGAAGTTTCAATTTAAATGCGTATTATTATGTGTTGTTTTGTAATAATGGAGTGGAATGGAAAATCGGAGAGTCGAGTTCGAATTCCAGTCGCGTTCGCTACATTCACTTACGAGCAAATACCATTGGATAGGTTTGAATCCCTCTCTTCACACCCCACATCCATGGCTGAATAGTAGGACGTTCTAGGTTCTACAGATATGAATGGCGACAAGTCTTCCGTAAAAAGAAACAGCAACCTATCGAGGGAAAATCGTCTGCCTCGTCAATGATGAAACGAAAGAGACATGATCGTTTAAGTGTTTATTGCTTATAGCATTTAAGTGACCATTACGAAAAAAAATACAAGACACACGTTACATCTCCTTGATCATAGCTAAATTGTGTCTCATTTAAATACACACAGAGTCTTACCAAACACTTGTTAGACATTTTGACGGTCGTCTTCGAGTATAGAATCCAGAGGTTAGCAGTGAATATTTAGGAGACAGTAGGAAAGCGTAGTTCAGGTTAGCAGTGGGTATCGCAGCAAAGTAGCAGAGCGTAGTACTTCCTTCTGTCATCTTCGCCTGACAAGTTGGCACTGGTCATTCGGGTAGGATAAACAAAAATGGCCGCCTTTATGCACGACGGATACAATGTTCTGCGGCTTCTGATTGGTTAACCTTCTATTGGTAGACTATAAAGGGAGTTAAGTCATTTTGACTAACTCACTAGTTACATGTATATATACACAAAAAACTGTAACAACACTACCCGCATAATACTCGAAGCAACGACTAAATTTTATATCTATGTGTAATTAGAATTGAAAATAATGACGTAATCAAATTGCTGATTTTTGATATTACCTTAAACACAACGTTACGAAGGAAAAATTACATCCGTACTAGAAACACCGACAGTAACGCTGACATTTTGGTTAATGAATGACCAAAGTTTCCTGTATAGAAACGGCTCATCTTACTATTTTTTTTTAATCGACATCACCCCATGCAAGGTAGTAAAGCTAATAAGACACAAGGGGTTACAATGTGTGGGAGAATTGGGAACAGTAATATTAATAAAGATCGGAAAGAGAAAAGATTAATCAGCAGAACGGTAGATAATGATTGACATTGCATTTACATTTTTACAGATTATAATTGATTAGAAAGCAAGAAACTGGAAGTGGGTACTAAGAAGGCACGGTGGATTAATGGATAGCGGCTTGGATTGAGGAATCGGAGATCCGAGTTCGAATTCCAGTCGAATCCATTACATTCACTTACGTGCTAACACCCTTGGGAAAGGTGTAAATCCTCTTTCTTCTCCCTCCAGCTATGGGTAAATAGCAGGACAGACTGGGTTCTATAGCTTTGGAGAAGGAAAACTCTGAATTCAAACCTGTTCTTAGATGAGGGTGAATGGAATCTCTCTGAGCCTTGGTTGGCAATCCATTTAGTGATGGTGTCACGATAAAAACACCCTTGATAGCCCTAGCGAAGCATCAAGAATTCAGCTATTTGACAAGATTATGAACTACACCAATCAATGTATTGGTGAGTTCAATCTCGGCTGAGGCCGCAAGAGAGGCGAGAAGTGCGAGAAAAGCAACTGTTAGCATAGAAATGTAAATTAAGGTTACATCACGTCAAATTGTTGAAATCTAGGCGCCATTATAGTAGTGCGTTAATTTTTTTTTAAATCTAGATACCATAGCGAAGAGTCATCTGAACAATTAGCATAAAATTATGTATTGAAAGAACACAGACAAGCAACCATAGGTCGATGGGAAAATGAATGAAGCCGATCCGCCAGATCAGGATTGATAATATTGCTTATTCTTCTTTGGATTTTATCATTATTTAATTAATATCTTTGGCAGTCAATAGTAATATGTTCCCAATATGTAGCAGCATTAAATTTCAGGAAAATATTCTTTAATTTAAGGTTTTATGCTCAAGAACTATAACACTCAAAAAAATAATATCATGTCCAAAATTTAAAATGATTTTTTTTGCATATATCGCGACGTATTTTATAGAGCTACATTGGTTGGTCTAAATTGAGACATGGAATTTGGTTCGTTCATAAAATATGATCACCCAAGAGGACGTAGAAGACATCGCATAGACTAATGTTTTCACCTAGAAGTAGAATTATGTCTCTTATCAAAGTTTATGATAATAATCAAACTAAAATCATTTTTTAATGATTGGTACAGATATTAATCATGAATCATTAGGCTAAAGATGATATTCATGCAAAACAATGTTCCTTCATCTTCTGAAATCTGATTATTGTGCAAAACTGAAAGGAATTTGTATCAACAGATAATAAAATAATAACTATACTAATATTGGTGGCTACCCTTTGTGTATCAGGGTCACAAACACGCTCAAACAACAAAGTCCACTGACATAACTTTTGACATCAATACGCCTACAACATCAGACTGTGACAAAGACTTACTCATGTTAACTTACTAGGTCATCACCGGTCGACAAAGATCAAAGCATACCATTTTGAGTGAAGTGAATTAATTTCCTGCATTCATTCACATGATTCCCATAATTCTAAAAGATATGCCGTTAAGCGACATCAGTTCTAAATAGAGGATCAGCCAATGACAATATAGATAAATGGACAGAAGACGCTGTCCAGTCTTCGTTTTCCCTTCTCTATAGAGACCCAAATCATCACTGCGTCCACGTGTGTAAGGAAATATTTTCCACGCTTCAACCCATTTCTCACAGATGTCACGATGCAAGTCTCTTGTTGCTCTATCGCTGTTTCGACAGAAAGTTTTTTCAGACTTAGTTCCACTAGTTCTAACCTTCTAAGACCTCCCATGACACGTACTTTCCTTCGTATGCCTTTGGTGAAATATAAGATCCACTCGAGTAGCTTCTTCAGATAAGGCGCTGCCATGTAGAACCGACATCCATAACGATGCTTCCCGGATTACTATAATCTTAACCTGTTTAAATCTAGGATTTACCGTTACCTTCCACACACATCCGTATAAACTCGGCATGTTACTCTGTAACCTCTCAATTCGATTGGCTCTCGGCACTTCTACAAGATGATCATTATGGAAAATATGTCAGCCACAAAACCAATAATATATATATATATATATATATATATATATATATATATATATATATATATATATATATTTATGATATAAAATGACAATTGTAAAAAAATCTTAGATTTTGCCGACGCGTTTCGTCTTCCGACTTTTTAAGACAAAAATGAAATCGAAAAGTTTTTGTTGTTATAGTTACATTAACATCCAAATGTAAAAAGATAGACGCTTCTGTCTAAGCCATTTTTTGGGTTAATGTAAATTACTTTTATAGTTAGGATTTTTCCCCATGTCGACAATATAGTTAAATTCCCAGATCAATTCTGTGGACAAGACAGATTGACAGTTGAATATATATATATATATATATATATATATATATATATATATATATATATATATTGGTTTTTGTATATGGATTTGTTATCATTTTGAACTAAAAACGTTGTTTTAAATAAAAGAAAGCAATTCATTAATACCGAATATATATATATATATATATATAAAGTGCACTAATTTCAGATTCATTTCGTCCAATCTCATACAATATTTACACTTCCTTAAATAAAGGCAACAGCCAGAAAATAAAAAAAACAGAATCGAGGAAATGCTTAATAAAATCGGTTGGACTTCGCTTCTAGACAAATCAGATGCTAGAAATGAAAAGAAAAAAATAAAGTTAAGCATCTCCATATCATCTGTGTTTCTCGCAATGCCTTTTTAGAACCTATGTTTGTTTGTAAAATTGATCTATACCCCTATACACACATCATTCCATACACGGTTCCAGATCTTTTCATACTAACGCGGGGGTCCCCGATGTCATCAGTTCCCACCTAGGTATTTATGCACATGACAACTATTTACTCCAGTCTCAGTAGCAAATCCAACAGACCTGACACAGAAAATCTGGCAGCTGTGTTTGCAAAGAAACCTCCAATCCGCGGTTAACCGAAGAAATTGTTTGTAAATTTTGACGCCTCCAAAAAGAAAACTGCTTAATTCAACCACAGGGAATCTTTTCTGTCTGCTATCAGCATGGCTGATGCTAAACTAAAGTAGAACAATACTCTACGCTTTCTTGGCGTCGCGTTTTCCACTGACCTGAAGTGTAGCGACTATATTGGATCAATTGATTCGTATAAGGAATATTAATTCACTGTGACGTGCCAAAATTCTTTTCTTGCCACAATCTGTCTAGCACATTTATAAATCTACAATTCGTCCGTGCATTAAATATTGTTGCCATATCTGCTCTGTTGATATGGTGGTACATTCCGAGATTTTTGGCAATATTAAAAAAAACAACCTCTGTAATGTAATCGATCTTGACAAAGCATCTAGATTTCAGTCACTTTCTCACCGATGTGACGTATGCTACTAGATTGGTAACTAAGTCTTACCGTTTTAGTGTTGTACTAGCTAAAGTTGCGGCCAAAGTGTTCAGAACGCCATTGTTTTCGTCAGAAAATTTAATTTCCTCATGAAGTCGAAGATGTCAAATTGTGATTGAAGCTAAAGTGCTTCACACTAAATATTAAATAATTCCAGTACCCTCTGTCATTTTTAATTATTTTGTTATTTTTTCAACCGTTCTGATCATTTTGGCCGCCATGGGCTTTGCAGTAAGTCACTAAATCATCCATAACTTTTGTATTATCCTCTCAAATTACACCAAAATCTCAGACAATAAAAATAAATATCGTATTTATTGTTTGTTAAAATTATAGAATATAAAACAAGTTTGATAAAAACTTATACCTACTTTTTTGACGAAAACAATGTCGTTCTGAACATTTTGGTCGCAACTGTAGATGCAACCGTAACTTCTACTCTAACAGTTTCTGTTCTCGCACTTCCCACCTGTGGAACTCCCTTCCGATTACTTTCTTCTCTGATAACTACATTCTTCGAAAATGAAAATGCAACCTCAATCACCATATTCCGTTTACTTGAAGCCTATTCCTTTTTTGTGCTTTCATGTGTGAATAGGAAGGATTAATGAAAGCACATTCACAGTCTTTTCACCTTATTTCTCTTTCACTCCTTGTAATCACCTGCGTTCTCGTCTGTCATTTCCTGGGGCGAAACGTTAAAAAAAAAAATTAAAAACGCTTAAATATTGAGGTTGTGATTTTTTTTAACATGGGATTCAATATGTGTTAGCGAAATTCGAACGCTCGTTGACATAGACACAGATACCTGCCGATTAGTAAGTGAATTACTGAGAAAGAGGAAAAAAATAATTAGAACCAAGGAAGAGTGCTGAAATGTTATGTTATACCAATCTTTCTATATGGCAATGAACGCTTTAAAATCTCATCACAGATGAAGAGAAATCTAGAGGCAACAGAAATGTGGTTCTACAGATGGATCCTGTGCATACCGAGTTCCTGAGCAACAAAGAAGACTTAAGGATCGTAAAAACAAAAAGGACACTCATACACAGAATCATAAATAGACACGCTGAAATTTATTGGGCACATAATGAGGAAGGAAGGCTTGGCGAATTTGATACTTACTGAGAATATCGATGGCAAAATAGGAAGGCCAAGGAAGCGAGCGACCTACCGGGAGAGCATGTGCAAATGGATGGTGGAATGGAGGAGGGGATGTTGATAAAGTTACAATAGCCAGTAAGATTTAAATGAGATAGGAGGTTGTGGAGGTCCGTGGTCCTTCACGTCCTGAAGGGACACGGAACAGAGAAGACGAAATCTCAAAGAATCCAAGTAAGTGATATTTAATTCCGTCTAAATGACATTTAACAAGCTCATATTTCAAACTATCACGAATATAGTGAGATCGATCACGACATGATGTGTCATACATCTGACCTTGTGTCTAAGAAATTTCGGGCGAGGATAGCGGCGCGGTTACTGTCATGAAAAGGGAAGTAGGCATTCTGAGTTCAATTTTTACTAGATACTGTTTTGTTCCCCTCATATTAATGGCAATGGTAAGATCAACCGTTTTCATAAGCGAACAATCGGCATTCATTGACTAAATCGTTAATGTAAATACCGGTTGAAATTTATAACATACTCTTAAATATTTTTTTTTTCAGGAGACCGTCGACAACGGCAGGTCGATTATGAAATCGTGCAATTACACTCAATTTTAATGTTGGGATTTTATATCCAAAATAAAGACTCAAAATATTTTTTCCATATAATTACCATTTGTTTTTTTTTGGGGGGGCTTTATTTGTCTTTTTTTGAGGAAACGTGTTTAAAGATTACGTTTAACTTCAAAATCGTAAATTTGGAATTTCGTTGCATTAATCGCCGGAAGCCTTATATCACAGCTTTATAAAATTTATCCGTTACTGAAGGTAATATATTGAAAATTATATCTCATATATTCATCACTGAAGGTTATATATTAAGGTGATATCTTGTCCATATACAAATTCTGTATAGACAAGAGGCATGGCACAGGCAAATTATTATTAAATAATTGTGCCTGGGTGCCTCGAGGTGGTGTAACGGTTAGCAAGCTTGTCTCGTTAGAACAATGAGTAGTGAGTTCAATCCTCGTTGTGTGTCCCTTACCTTCGACCTTGTGCCACATCCAAGTTATGCTTGGAAAATCACTAAATAATTGTGCCATCAAATAAGACCTTCGTTTTCTTCAAAGAGGAATTATACTGAAGAATTTAGCTATATTATAATGTAATATTTAAAACTCTTAGAGTTTTAGTGTGATTTTTAAATAATGCAAATTTAAAACATTTTGTATTATAATCGCTGACCAGCATCATTATGGTGGTTATATATACTTTTTATCTATTTATTATTTTTGTTAATTATGATCTAACAAATGATCTAACAAATCTTGTTCATTGATTACACTTTTATTAATCTTTCACAATTCTTTTACACAGTTTTTACTCATCGAATACAGCAAAAAAGCGCATATTTTGCTTGTGGAGATTCATGATTAGAATTTGGGTTTGAATATATTTTCCATTCATTTCATCAAATACAAAAGATTTTAACTTTATTTTGATTTATTCTTGAAATAGTAAAATTCTAAAGTCGGTTTGTCAGTAAAAACCTGCAGAAATTCGATATTTCTGTGCATTTTTCAGACGATATCTAAAACTAAATGCTCAAAAATTGGTGAAGTTATGCTTCGAAATTTAGTGTCAGTGCTTATCACATGAAACCGCAAATTTCACACCGAGTGTAATATCGTTCTTCTTAAAAAAGTTTAAAAAAAACATCTTGCCCTCATATCTACAAACGGTTATTGCTCTATCTACTTCCGGTGTAATATCGTTCTTAAAAAAAGTTAAAAAAAATCATCTTGCCCTCATATCTACTGACGGTTATTGTTCTGTCTATTTCCGGTGTAATATCGTTCTTCTTAAAAAAAGCTAAAAAAAAAACATCTTGCCCTCATATCTACAAACGGTTATTGCTCTGTCTACTTCAGATAAGTGTTGCCTTACTAAACTTCTGTTCAGTTTATTGTGGAAAATCAACAACTTGTTCGTGGTATGATTTTCTCTTTCTCGTTAAAACGTAGTATCAGTTGAGCATGTTGCTTCAGTTGGATATCTAAAGTGGTTCTGTATGAACCCATCTCTCTATAGCTATGTATTAAGACTTTCACTGCGACTCATTTGCCCAGTACTACCCCCATCCGGCCAGCCATTTTTAAGGAAAATGCCAAATTTCAACTTACATATTTTATTACACAGAAAACTGGCACCAGTGTGTTTTACAGCATTCAATTTTCATGGATATACCTGGCAATGACTTACCAGATCAGTAATGGGTATACACATGATATCTTTTGAAGCATTGTCCTTTGTGATTTTACGATAGATGGCGCAACGAGACACTCATACCAGTGGTATGCAAAAAACGTAGGTTTCCGTACTTAGCCAGCTGGAGCAAGATAAGAAAAACGAACATCTCAGTAGTTAGCAGCCGAAGTGTTAAACAGCGTGGCAAAAGGGTTTCATTTGCCTTGAGATGGAAACAAGTGAGGGGAAAGATCCTGCCCGAAGTGTGACGCATCACTGATACTATGCCTGCAGTACATACGGTGTCCTTAAGGCACACCTGCGTTACGGGACTTGTGACGAGATGTGACATTAACTAGTTTCACGGTTAAAAATAACACTAGGTAACTGCGACATGTTGTCTTAATAATTGATCTGTAAAAATAAGTTATATTTTTTGTTTTGTTTATGAATGCGTTTTTATTTTAATTGGAGGTGTATATGCAGCAGAGTTAAGCAAAATATTTCATGCAGTACACGAAGCAAAAGAGAAAGAAGACAGATAACACATTAAAATAAGAAATACAAAAAGAAGAACGGAACGAAATATGCTACCTCAACAGCAGATTTATCGATTGCAGCCTTTCAACACAATCAGGATGACATATCGCCTGCAAAGACTTGATACATCAACCTGGCTTATCAATAGCATACGTTTCTTATTTCTGTTTTACTTCAACAGCTTATGTCGCGTGAACCTGTGCACTCAGAATATAAACACGATCTCTCTCTCTCTCTCTCTCTCTCTCTATCTATCTATTCATCTATCTATCTATCTATCTATCTCAATGTTTTCGTTATCTATCTATCTATCTATATATATATATATATATATATATATATATATATATATATATATATATATCAACCTTTTCATTATCTATCTCAACCTTTTCATTATCTATCTATCTATCTATCTATCTATCTATCTGTTTATCTCAACCATTTCATTATCTGTCTATCTATCTCAATCTTTTAATTATCTATCTCAACATTTTCATTATCTATCTATCTCAACCTTTTCTTTATCTATCTATCTCAAACTTTTCATTATCTATCTATCTATCTATCTATCTCAACCTTTTCATTATCTATCTATCTATCTCAACCTTTTCATTATCTATCTATCTGTCTATCTATCTCAATCTTTTCATTATCTATCTCAAACTTTTCATTATCTGTCTGTCTATCTATCTATCTATCTATCTATCTCAATCTTTTCATTATATATCTATCGATCGATCTATCTATCCCAATCTTTTCATTATCTATCTCAGCCTTTTCATTATCTATCTATCTATCTATCTATCTATCTATCTATCTATCTCAACCATTTCATTATCTATCTATCTATCTATCTATCTATCTATCTATCTATCTCAATCTTTTCATTATATATCTATCTATATATCTATCTATCCCAATCTTTTCATTATCTATCTCAGCCTTTTCATTATCTATCTATCTATCTATCTATCTATCTATCTATCTATCTATCTATTAATTCAACCATTAGTTTTAGTGTATACAAGTGTTAGAAATATTCACACCCTTTTTTTCATTTTAAACAGTGTGTATTACGCCTAGCGGCATGCGCAATCGAAAAATCTTAATATGTCGATAGATATAATATGCAAGTTTAAAAAACAAAACAAAACAAAAACAAACGAAGTGTCTATTTCAAATACAGCTATCCACTAAAAATAATGTTTGAATTAATAAAAATGCCGGATGAAAATAAACCAATTAAGTAATAAACACACGCACACACAGACACATACAGACACACTTATATATATATATATATATATATATATATATAACGTACAGAAATCCATTGAGTTGTATGTATATGTCATTTTCATGCCCATAGAATTGAGCTTCTCTGGTGTACATCAAGAATATATATGCTTAGGCAGCATATTTTCATTAAAGCATGTGTGTTTATATAATCTAGACGTATTATGTTTATTTATTTTAGTTTTCTTTACTGTTCACGAATTAATTTCTTGGTGGATGTTGAAAACTGATCAATAAAATTACCCAAATTTTCTTTCAAATAGTTTTATTTTCCCAAGTATTTTCAATCTCATCTGAGACAATCTTCATGGCTAGCATGTCTTTTGATTAACGTTAACACGTTTGATACGTTAACACCGTAAATTCAAAATATTTTTGACCGTTATGTAAGGGCGGTAACTTATGTGATTTTTAAAAAAAAATTAATTGTAATATTTTAATTTAGAATTTTTTATATAACACCTTACTGCTATCAATATTTAAGAATTTTGTTGCTATACTCATGGTTGATTTTACTTATTTTTCGCCGCAATTGTCTTATCGTTGTGGTAGGATCCACCTAATTTGCATAGTGCAGTACCAACCATATAAATATGGTTGGTACCGGGAAGAGAGGGAGGAATCAAGAGATTCAACCAGAGACTCTGCCCGACTGCGACTCAGTCAATACATTCTCCAGGAACGGTCTTCCCAAGAATATACAAAAAATGTAAATATTGTGTACGCTTTCTTGTTTCAATACATTTTGTTCTAAGTACATTTTGTGTTGAATTATTATTCCATGCATTAGTCAAGTTTCAACACTTATATAAAGGGCTTCCAGAATTTTAAGATGTTGCTTATTATTATCTTGATAAACCACTGATTTACTTTTGGCTACTATATGTCTAAACTGAGAATGTGAACATAAGTGATCTTTTTAAATGTTCTGAGATTGAACTATCATTGTTCAAGTGAAACTTAAGCCTTCTCGTCATCGTCGTAGTTGTAAAACCAATATACATATTAACATTTTTATCAGAGAAGCAATCGTCCAGAGGATATTTAAATTTATATGCGATGTTGGTCTTTTGTAAGTTGACGGAGAAAAGTTGTTATGGATAACTAGGTTGGTTGTATTAAATTTAGTATAATATACAATTAATTTTATTTTTTTTACTTGGGTTAATGGAGGATATATTACCGTTTATGAGATTTTTTTAGAATTTTTTTTCCTCCAGCTGATAGTTAGAATGTATATGATTACGGTATAGTAGATTGATATGTTTAAATTTATTTGTGAACGCATTATGTTCGTATTTATTTATGTTAATATTCCCAATACCTCGTCTAAATTGTCCATCAACGATGTAATTAAGAAAGACATTATTAATGAGTGTTTAATATTTTTTAATTCACTATAGAAAATATTTTTTGTTGAAGAGTTTGCTTTTGCAAAATATATAAAGTTAACCATAATAACTATTTTGTAATAGGACAATCAATTTTTTAGTTGAGAGTTCGCGTGTTTATGCTAGTTGCTTTTTATGGGGAGGTATGACAGTCCAAAATGCAGGGAAAAAGACTTGAAAATGTAAACATACGTGAAAACCGTCAGGTAACTTATTACGCCAGGACAGAAAGTTAGATGATTAGAGCGGGTGAATAACATCTTGGATAAGATGGAAAATAATCCTATAATAATATATATATATATATATATATATATATATATATATATATATATATATCTCCAGATGAATTCTTATACCACCATAGCTTTAAATATAATCATAGGTAAGATCTCTCGCTTTTTTATCTATCTATCTATCTCATTCTATCAATGTTCTATCAATGTTTATCTATCTATATATCTCATTCTATTCATATCTATCTATCTATCTATCTATCTCATTCTATCCATGTCTGTCTGTCTGTCTATCTATCTATCTATCTCATTCTATCCATGTCTGTCTGTCAATCTATCTATGTATCTCATTCTATCTATGTCTGTCTGTCTGTCTATCTAGCTCATTCTATCTATCTATCTATTTATCTATCTATCCTGAGCGTGTGTGTTAATTTTGTTATATTTATGAAGGAAGATTTTTAAACTTTTAGAGATCGACCGGTTTCATTCCTATGCCAAAGCTATCTATGTATCTATCTATCTATCTATGAAGCATATTCCTTTTTTCTGTTATCGATCAATCTTACAGAGTCAACGTGATCACTGATCAATATGTTATTCAATGTAAAACGAATAGGAGAAAAATAAATAAAAATGAAATATTTTAATTCTAATTTTTTTTTTAAACTAACATCGAATTATGTTTAAAACTTGCTCAGTCAGGTCTTGTAAATGATGCGAAGGCGTAATTTTAAAACCTATACACGAATGGATATGAAATATTCGATATTGGCATAATTGCGCGCGCATATGTATGTATTTGTGTGTGTGTTTGCGTGTGTGAGTGTTTGTATGTATTTTCGTTTTCGCGATCTTCAAAACTACTACCTATGCAACCGCATATCTTAGCTCAGTCTCGGATATTGAGCACTCTCCACTATAGACAGCATTATATATATATATATATATATATATATATATATATATATATATATATATATATATACACATAAAAAAATGAAAAACAACAAAATTAAATCTTATATCAACCCACGCGTTTCTTACTCTGAGGGACTTCATCAAGGCAAATGTGAGGATTTAAAACCAATAACATGTTTGCTCTTGTGCATAAATACTTGTGAAAATTTTTAAATACAAACATTTATCTTGACACAATTCCCCATAGAACGAAACGTTTCGACTAAGTTTTCCTTTTGTCTTTATTCAAATTTTCCTTTTACAGATATGCTCCACTTGAATTTTTTAACCAATCACATGCACACACGCATACATACATAAAGTGTGTATATATATATATATATATATACATATATATATATATATATTTCGATAAACGTGCAATCAATTTACAAATTCATGAATTATTCACACAAAAACAAATGCAAAGGTTAATGATTTAATTGGCGAGAAATCCATCGTCGCAAACAATTCAAATAATATACAAAAACTTCCGAATCCGTTATGAATGAAAAGATCCTTGTTTCTATAAATTTCTGCCGCATTAGTTCTTATTTTTACTACAAGCTTTCGTCTGTTCCTACAGACATCTTCAGGTATGGAATAGATGTTGTTCTTGTTTTTTCTCTTAGTAATAAGAGGACAACGAAAATATATGTATTGTTGTATCCGAAAATGCTATTGGAAATGAGTTATTGTTTTTGGAGCGTGCAATAGCAACGCTGAGTTTGATTTTAATTTTTTTACAGTTGTGCGTTCATGTACAAATATGGTGATAAAAGAATTTTTTACTGGTAAATTTTCTGTCAAAGTGGCATGAACTATATTGTTCAATAATTACAGTAATGTCGCACTTATTATCCAAATGTCGCACTTGGATCAGTTATTTTAATTTCGATAAACGTGCAATCAATTTACAAATTCATGAATTATTCACACAAAAACAAATGCAAAGGTTAATGATTTAATTGGCGAGAAATCCATCGTCGCAAACAATTCAAATAATATACAAAAACCTCCGAATCCGTTATGAATGAAATGATCCTTTTTTTCTATAAATTTCTGCCGCATTAGTTCTTATTTTTACTACAAGCTTTCGTCTGTTCCTACAGGTTTTTGTATATTATTTGAATTGTTTGCGACGATGGATTTATCGCCAATTAAATCATTAACCTTTGCATTTGTTTTTGTGTGAATAATATATATATATATATATATATATATATATATATAAGATGTGTGTGTGTGTGTGTGTGTGTGTGTGTGTGTGTGTGTGTGTGTGCTTGTGTATTTATAAGCTCACAAACGATTGTACAGTTTATATCAATAATACTTTTACGAAATTTGGGGCCGGGTTCCAGAAAAGAATATATAAAATGTGTCAACGCCATGTTGGATTATTTGAAAGGGTCCAGCAGTCAGTGATCTGACGGGTGCATGCGCATGTAGAATCAAGCGGAGTACATTTTGTGACATTTGTTATGAATTACTATGTTGCGGCACAACGATCGCTTTTTGGACATATATAAACACCGCCATTTTACCTTATTTTGGTATCTGTAAACGGCTTCCAAAATTAGTAAAATATTTTTGGATTGTATCTTGGATTGTACGTTTAGCAATGTCTACCATAATTTTAAAATTTAATAAGTCGAAAACGAAGGAATTACGTACATATGTTTATGTGGACTTTTGTCCTTGTTTTGGTATAAGGATCCCGTCCCCAAAGTTTGTAAAAGTATTTTTATACGCCTCATATTTATCTATCTTTACACACACACACACATATATATATATATATATATATATATATATATATATATATATATATATATATATATATATATATATATATATATATATATATATATATATATATATATATATATATATATATATATATATATATATATATATATATATAATGTATAAGTGCATAGGTAAGCAGAAAATAGAAAAGAACACGTTGGGTGCATAATCCGGAGTTCCTTAGTATTTTTGCTTTTATTTTTAAGAAGACAGTGCTCCATACAGAAGTAGAGCTTATATTATAATACATTTATTCCTAAAATTTCATCTTCAAGCGAAATTTTAGGAATAAATTCGTTAATTTTAATAATTATTGGGATTATTTCGGCTCTCGTTTTTGAAACATGAGAACTCTCATGTAGCAAAGGAATCATATTTTTAAACTAAATATATATATATATATATATATATATATATATATTCATGGCGTAACAACATTTCCAGTGCTGACTCGATTTCAAATACATTTTAATTGCATATGCATCCGATTACAAGATAAACACGATAGCCGGCAACAAAACGTTGTAATATAATTATATTACCACGAAAGATATAAAAGTTAAAATAGGAAAATGAAAGAAGCTTGATGAAAAGGAAAACAAGCATAGAATTCTGATACCGGATTTTCCATATTTGAAACTCTAGGGACAAATTGAACGTCTAAATAAATATATAAATGATAACCCTGCATTTACATATAAAACCTTTTTACCGTTTCACACAGGAGAGCGCCTATTACATTTGTAAAATAATTTAATTTCCATTCGTTTGAACGAAGACCTCTTGAGATGAATACTAGGCAGATTTTCGCGGCAAAAGCCTACATCAATGAAAGAGTAAGGTATTCATGAAAACAGAACATGAAAAAGATCCGTGCGCATGCGTCTACGCAAACAACTATTTGTTGTCTTTATTAAGTGCATACATTTACAGCCATCGGTTGTACAAGACTGGAATAAGTTTTTTTTTTAATTTATTTATTTATTTCGGCCATTCATTGATGCATCAAACTCCGTCGTCAAATAGTCATTTTTTTTTCTAAACTCATATATCATAAAGTGAAGCTTATGATAAAGATAATATGTAATATTTTTTCCTTTTTTTATATAAAAATGATGTCCCCATACATCTATCTATCTATCTATCTATCTATCTATCTATCTATCTATCTGTTTGTCTCAGTCCTTTTATCTTCTATCTCTCCTTCTCTAACACACACACAGAGAGAGAGAGAGAGAGAGAGAGAGAGAGAGGCGAGATGTACCAAGACTCAATACTCTGTCGCTACTTCCATTCAAAGTACTCAGACGAACAATTTTCCTTAGTTACAACAGATCCAACCTTCATGGTTCGAACCCGCCATTTTACGCACATTACAAGGAACCCCTCTTATTACCTCTGAGTATTCCAGTGGTCAGAAGCAAGTTCCACGCCATTAGCTGCTGCCCACGAACTACTGCTCTTCAAGTCTCGGTTGAACCGTTATCTTCGCCACATATCCGCATAAACTGTGTCGCTTACTCTATAACTTTCTACCTCGAGTGGCTCCAGGGCTTTATACAGGGTGAACCTCACTGTAATATATATATTTATACGCACGCATGAAAGGGAGGGGACGATACAATTTGGAATTTGCTGCGTTAGACGTTCACCGTAATAAGTCTAGCCATGATTTGATTTAAAAATGCTTCTCTAATTAACCCAGCATTAGTCACATGGGATGTTTTGTTACCCCGACTTTTTAAAAGTACCCGATATATCCAGTTGGCAATTTGTTTCTTTTGTTTCTCCTGGCTCATTGAGGGTGTGGTTCACGCCGCACGGCACTGTTGAAACTCTGTTATTGTGGGATGTGCAGATGCCACTTTTTCTTCTTCGGCGTCTCATATCACCCCATCCGACAAAGGTAGGCAAGTATTCATCACTTATATATACCACCTAACACCCTTGAGCGCTTAGCCTTGGAGCGGGTAGAATGGAGATCAGCCTGTTTTAGTGGACTCAGCAATTTTCAATCTGCTTTTCTGAATCATCTTCAAGAAGGGAGAGCAAGATCTAAAAGGTCAGCCAATCTAACAGTGATCTTATCTCACTTTCCTCACACTTGCTTCATATGTGGCCTCATTTGTAAATCACTAGCGGGTCTTAAATGCCACGTAAGATTATCGCACAAACTTTCATAACTGAATCAATAAGCTGCCAGATCCTCATAACTCGGAACCGACGGGAGAGTCCATCATATATATATATATATATATATATATATATATATATATATATATATATATATATATAGTCGCTCTCTGAGGTTTGTCGTCGCCTCGCTCTATCTTTTTCTACAAATATTTTCACGATAACTGCTTCGACGAGCTACTTTCGCTACTTACCTGACTGCATGAATTTAAGCGTGCTACTAGGCTGGCATTACGGTCCCAACATTTCACTATCGAAACGATTAAAAGTGGCCGTCACTACAATAGCTTCATGGCACCTACATCCCATCTTGGCAATTCCTTTCCTATTACTTGTTTCCTTGCTAGCCATAATCTTCAACAATTCAAATGTAATGTCAATCGACATTTCCAGATGTTCTGACATATTCCTTGTCATTCTGTTCATCCTTTCCTCTATCACGCCTCTTTACTCTCGCACCCACTCTGTAACCTTTGCGTACAATACAAGTGTCATCCCGCCTTGCTTGTTGTGAAATGCTCAATACATATATATATATATATATATATATATATATAAAACTGCTCTGATGATGGCTTATGTGAGTCGAAATTTTAGATAGAGGAAAAGCATAATAAAAATATATCCAAATGTTGAACAGGTTTTGTCTTTATTTTCTCCCGAAATTAAAGCAACTATAGGAAGCTTAAAACGGCTCATGATCAAATATAATAGACATTCATTTTTGATATATATATATATATATATATATATATATAGTTGGATTGATGTCAGCTTATGATCCTGTGTCTGACGATCGCAAATTCTGTTAAACCATGGTCACAAATTCACATCAATCCAGCTAAATATGTTAGCCCTATCACTGATAATGAGCGCTTTCCAGGAATTAGCGCGCCTATATAATATATAAATATTACACATAAAAAAATTGCATATATATATATATATATATATATATATATATATATATATATATATATATATGCATATATATTTATATACATACATATTTTACATATATATACAAATTTAATTAAATACGAGTACAATGTTACCGCGTTTACGTTATTAATTTAATTTTTCTTGTCGTCTTAAATTAAATAATACATTAGTAACAATGGTTTCTTTATATATCTAATGCCTTACCATTATTTGTGATGTATTTCTGGCAGGTACATGTGGGTAATATTTCTGCTTCATTCCCTACATACGTATATTTTATTGATTTCTAGCAAGATTTACTGAGATTTTACTGTCTCTAAGCTTTATGACTTCATTAAGATTTTCTATAACGAATCATGTAAATTTAATTTTAAAACTGAATTTCAAAATTTAAAAAAAATAATATTTAATTCATATAATATTTTGACTGATACAGAGATATTTGAAGCTCTTAAATATTTTGGCAGGTGGAAATAGTTATCAAACTGATTAATTATAGAGGGAAAAAGATGCCAGTCACATAATATCAAGAGGAATAACTTTGATGGCGACTTACAGACATTTTAGTGAAGACAGCTGTTAATTATTTAATTACTGTTTTATTGAGTTAGTCGTTTTTTTACATTTAATTTAATTGTTATTTTTTTTGTCATAATTAAATTTAATTTCACTGACATGGTTTGTTTATCATAATTTACAATACAAAACATCTTTTTTGTAATTTTTCACTCGTGAGTTTTATATTTGCATGGCTGTTTTTCTACTTGCAAATAACGGATACTTTTCCTGACCTAATACACTCTAGTTGCCAACCAGCTCCGGTATTTAACAACTAATTCTAATATCGTGTCCTATTTGTTAATTTTTCCCCTTCTTCTCTTGTTTGTGTTAAATTTTCTTTTCCCTTACGCGAATTAAAATTATGGCTATTATTACAACAGAGAGGATTACGCATTGATTACTGTTAATGGAATTACCTTCCTGTAATTTGTTACTAACAACCAATTTAATTTCAAAACGCATCATCATGATTTACCGTCTTCACGATCAATATAATCTCCATTCATCAGAATATGACGGAAAGCCAGAATGCGGGTGGAAATATATATGGAAAAATAAAAGAAACACTCTTCCATTAGATTATCAACGTAATTTTATTTTTATTATTATTAAATGAAGACATTTGTAAATACGTGAACAAGAGTGAAATGGTTTGTAAAGAAGTAGACATGCGTAAATTACGAAGACATAGCTTCTTAAAAGAACTTGTCTGGTCTAAATTTCATGGAACACTTAACGCGCATAAAAAATGATAAAAATAAATGAATTATACACGTTTTCCACAAATGAACAAGTGGTGATGAATGAGATGTTGACAAATAGCCGTAAACTTGTAGGAATAAATTTCGCACTTATGGCTTTCCATAAGTTTTTAATGTTGACATTTATTTATTGTGTGTGTGTTTTTTTAACGCTGTATATTTTTATTCGTTTGTTAAACTTTCAATTTCATATATAGTAACATATGTTAAAATCTGGATATTTTTTATTGATTTTATTTTTTTGCGGCTTCAAATGAAAATTTAGGAAAGAAATCTCCATCAATACTGAAAAGAGCAATAACAGCTAATGGACGTGAAGGAGATATTCTCCTGAAAAATTGTTTTAAGAGAAACATTTTAGAACCTTCAAACGACTGTACTGCGGGCTGCTCGATCAATGAATGCCAAATGTTTCTTTGTAGTGAAACGGCTAATACTACAATTAACTTTACCATCCATGGAATATTAGAGCCGAAATCACGCGAGCATGCTCCTTTTTAACACCATGTAACATGAGCGCCCTACCTGGGTCCCTGACATTGATAATTGGACCCTGGAGAACTGGTAATGTGCTACGTGGCTCGCTAAGTTCACTGATTGCTGGGTTCTGTAATTATTGTCAGATATTTGTAGAATTAGTTTTATGTAGCTTTTGCTGTGTAAACACCATATACAATTTAGACGTGGTGAAGTGGTTTATGTGCACATAAACTCCGCAAATACAAATGTTTTGTGATGCCAACGAACATTCATTGCCACTTTGATAATGCCAACGAATATTCGCTGTCACTTTCGAAATGCTCGTTTTAGCAGAGACATTGTAATCACAGATAAAACTATAGTACGCCGTTGAACAATGCTGATGTCATTCGCCTTCGAATATCACTCGCATTAATTGTACTTGCTCGATAACACCCGCTCAAATATTATTCCGTATAGCGATCCGAATAGAGAAATAGTATAATATACAGAGTAGATAATAACGGTCCGTATAGTAATTGAGGATAGATTAGAAATGAAGATGCAAATAGTAATAGAGGATAGGCTAGAAATAGCGGTGCGTTTAGTAACAGCGAATAGACTAGAAAATAGCGATCGTTTAGACGTCACGCTACGTTCCAAATATGCATTTCGTCTATGGTCATGTACTCCACATTATCCAATAATAGGATCGCCTGCGTTTGCTCACTGGTGATCTATGTTCGAACTGAACGTTCGGTAGCGACACTTTATTCCTATATAACAAAATGGTAGAGAGCTTTAGACACCGTAATTCGATATCTCACCATATTAGTTGGACCACATGTTCGATTGGAGCCAAGTCGAAATAATGCAGTCCACCAGGCTAAAGAGATAACACAAGATGCTAGGTACTTAACGCATGCTTCTTGGCCAGTTAGTGTGTGTGTGTGTGTGTGTGAGAGAGAGAGAGAGAGAGAGAGAGAGAGAGTGTATGAGTTTGTGTACGTGTACGCGTGCACGTATGTATCTGTATGCATACGTGTGTGTGTGTGTGTGTGTGTGTGTGTGTGTGTGTTTAAACGGAGAAATAAAGTGATAGGAAGGGACTGAGGCAGTCTAATCTCTCCTATTTGATTTTATTTATTCTCATTTGAAGAAGAAGAAGAAGAAGAAGACGTGGAGGAGGAGGAGGAGGAAGACAAGGAGGAAGAAGAAGAAGAAGAAGAAGACGGGGAGGAGGAGGAGGAGGAGGAAGACAAGGAGGAAGAAGAAGAAGAAGAAGAAGAAGAATACGGGGAAGAAGAAGAAGAAGAAGAAGAAGAAGAAGAAGAAGACGGGGAGGAGTAGGAAGAAGAAGAATAAGAAGAGGAGGAGGAGGAGGAAGAAGAAGAAGAAGAAGACGGGGAGGAGGAGGAAGGAGAAGACAAAGAAGAAGAAGACGGGGAGGAAGAGGAAGAAGAAGAAGGCAAGGAAGATGAAGAAGAAGACGGGGAGGAGGAGGAAGAAGAAGACAAGGAAGAAGAAGAAGAAAAGGAGGAGGAGAAAGAAGAAGAAGACAAGGAAGAAGAAAAAGAAGAAGGCGAGGAGTAGGAGGAGGAGGAGGAGGAGGAAGAAGAACAAGAAGAAGTTAATGATTTTAACTGGAAAAGAAATATTGAATACTGCTATTTTTGGTTAGGTGTTGCTGCTGTCTACATCTACATTCTTCACAAAATACAACGAAGGATCTGTAATGTAATCGATCCTGATCAGGCATCTTGATTTCAGTCACCTTATCACCGAGGTAGCTTTTCTACAAATACTTCCATGATAACTGTTCCAATGAGCTTTGACCTCGGTACACCAATTACATGAATGGAAGCAAGCCACTATTAGATTAGCAACTATATCCCAACGTTTTACTCTTGAAATATCTAAATGCAATCGCCACTTCTACTCTAACAGTTTCTTTTCTCGCACTTCTCAGCTGTGGAACTCTCTTCCGATCTCTCACGTTCCTTGCCATCTACAATCTTCAAATATCTAAATGCAAGGTCAATCGCCATCTTCTGATTTCTTGAATCCTGTTCCCCTTTTTTTTGTCCTTTCCTCAATCTTCCCTATTTGCTGTCTTCTTGTTTCCTTTCATTTTCACTCCCTGTAATACTCTGCCTTTTAGTGGCATGACCGCCTTGCTTGGGATGAAGTAATAGAAAATATAAAAATAAAAATAAGGAAATTATATTGCCTAGTCCTTGTAAAATCTGAAATTATGAATTCTTTATGCTCTGGGTGAAAAAAAAAACAAATTAACATATTTCCCGTTTTAAAATTCTTTAATTGGTACAACTCCACACACACACACACACACACACACACACACACATATATATATATATATATATATATACACTAAACTTTGGCAAAGCATCTCCGTTACGTTTTCCTAAAAAAAAAGTTAATTAGTTTCTTGCAATTGCGCGATATTCGCTTCAAAGTATGCCTGAAAGCTAAGCACTTCATTTGCGGTTTTCATTAAGTTTTTTTTTTTGTATTTTTTTCGTTTTTATCTAGAATCTTACTTTGCTAGGCGTGTGAGCTTTCTTTTGAGTATTTTCACTCTTGTTATAATCTATGAATATTTTAAGACTTAAGAATGATTGTATTGGAATAAATAATGCGGAATCTCTTAATAAACATTAAAAATTATAGATTTTTCAACGTTTTAGACAGTCTGTTCGCACAGACCTACCAACTGTACAATTGCAGAACAGTTACTGCAAAAAATAAATACCCTGTAACATTTCAGAATAGATTACGTGTCGAGATCCACAAAGTCCGTCAATAGCCATTACGACATTCACCAATTGGAATTCAAGATGAAAAGTCGATTTGTTCGAGTCATAAGTAATTTCCGTTTTAGGAAAATAAACATATTTCAAATCATAAATTAGATTACGTTTTACAATGATTTTTACCATGTAAAAGGTTCGGGAGAAAAACCACTTGGAGGTAGAATACCTAGATACATGGATACCTAGATACTGGAATGCATTTTTTTTTACAGTGATGTTCACTATTTACAAGCCCCGGGCGGCACTCGAGGTAGAGGTTTACAAAATAAGAGGTATAGTTTATGCGGATATGTAGGGAAGATCACGGTTAACTCCAGACATGAACAGGTTAACATTGTACTTATCGGGAAAATATCCCCTTGGGAGTCGGTTCCAATGTGCAGCGGTTCGTAGGAAGAAGCTGGCTGAGTGAAACTTACATCTCATTACGATGGGAATGAGTGTGGTTCAATACAATGTGCGGGTCTTAATCGTGAAGATAAGAACTGGTGGAACTAAGGAATGTCGGTCTACTGCCAACTTTCAACGGAAATAGCGACAGAGCATCGAGAGGTTTCTGCCGTTTCATCTTCGAGAAAGCTCTTGTAGGATGGAAGATAATTTGTCACCCACAATGATACGGAGACGTTCTTTGACTCTATCGAAACTAAAAAGTGAGAACTGGGCAGCTCCTGCCCATATATGGCAGCAGTAAACCAATTTCCGGTCTCTTGTAAAGATGAGGCATAGCGAGAGGAGTCAAGTACTTAGTAGAACGGTTCAGGGAACCGATGCTTTTTTTTCAGCATCTTTAGCGATAATCCAAAACCATGACACAAGATAAGATTAAATATAAAAATAAAGACTGAATTCATGTTTCTTCATAAACGAGACTGCACAGTGTTAAATCTATCTACTGAAGACGTCCAAAACAATAATGGAGATATATTAAGTTCTCTATGTATTTTAGCAACAGACGACGGAAATTTAAATACAGAATAGGCGATGAGTATTGCTAAAAGAAAACATAGACAAATATGTTTTAAAGCAACGCAAAGATTGCTAAATCAAGATATAATACCTCCGTGGAGTTGAATCCAGTCCAACCGCCATACAGTTGATGCGAGTAAAGTGGAAGTCTTAAGGAAAATGGTAACTATAAAGAATATTATACTAGCAAAAAGAGAGTTGGAATTTCTGAAAGATTTAATACGGAAAGAGGTTTTAGAGATTTGGAGGACAAGCAGAACAAGAACCAAAAAAAAAAAGCACTCTCCCAGAAGAGGAGGACAACAAACAAAATGACAAAAGGTGCGAAGTTGCCTCAAGTAACAAAACGGGATGAGAAACGGTGAGAAATTATCTAGCGCAACAAATTAAAAGAGCAAAAGGTCGGAAGTTACCTAGAGCATAAAAGAGGTATGACAAACAGTTAGAAGTTACATACAGTAACGAAGCGAAATAGTAAAAGTTTAGTAGATAACTAGGGCAACACAGAATGATGGGAAAGGTTCAAAAGTTTCGTAGAACAACGAAGAGTGGTGGGCAACTGTCAGAAGCTACCTAGAATATAAAAGAGAGGTAATAAAGGATCAGAGATTACCTACAGAAAGAAAGCGAAATATCAAAAGTTCAGAAAATAACTAGGGAAACACAGAAGGATGGGAAAGGGTCAAAAGTTTCGTAGAACAACAAAGAGTGGTGGCCAATGGTCAGAATTTACCTAGAATATAAAAGAGTGGTAACAAAGGGTCAGAAGTTACCTACAGAAAAGAAAGGGAATAGCAAAAGTTCAGACGTTAACTAAGGCCATACAGAGTGATGGCAAAGAGTCAAAATAAACTTAGAACAGTAAATACTGGAGGTCAATGACTGGAAGTTACCTAGAACATAAAATAGGGGTGACAACAAGGAAGCGAAATAGCATAGGTTCAAAAGTTACCTAGTTAACACGGAGTAATGACAAAGGGTCAGTTATTATCTAGAACAACAAAAAGAGATGGTAAAGGGCCGCAAGTTTCATATGCCAACAAAGATTGATGGTAAAAGGTCGGGGGTTACCAAGAACAAAAAAGGGGAATTTCAAAGTGTCAGAAATTGCCATCAGTAACAAATTGAGATACAAAATGTTCCGACGTTATATCAGACAACAAAGAAGGATGGCCAACAGTCAAAAGCTATCCAGGGCAACAAAGAGAAATGGCAAATGATCAAAAGTTACCTGGAGCAAAAACGAGGGATGGCCAAATTCCAGAAGTTACCTTGTACGTAAAAGAAGAGTGAAAAATAGTCAGAAGTTACCTACTGCAACAAGGTAAGAGATTCAGATGTTACCTAGTGCAAAAAAAGGGAGATGACAAAGGACTTCAGGTTAACTAGTACATAAAAAAAATATTACAGTTGGCTACAAGTTACTTACAGCAACGAAGGAGGAATGTGAAATGTTCAGAAATTTGCTACAAGAAAGCGAGAAGGGAATGGTTCAAAGACACCTGGAGCAACATCGAGAGACAGAAAAGAATATGAAATTTCCCAGAAGAAAGAAGAGGAATAAGAAAGGTTTACATGGTATCTAAAAAAATTGATGGTAAATCTCGGTAAAAGACCTCGATCCAAAATGGCGGATGGCAAAATATCAGACGTTAGGTAGAACAATCGAAACATTACAAAATCCCTGCAATTAATCTATAAATGTTGATTTAAAATCGACCATTCCAGGGGACATTAAAACGCTTGCTTCATGTAGTTTTTCTTTTATATACAGAGTGACTGAAAAGAAACTGTCTATTGTAAAATACTTATAATTTATTTAATAACAAGAAATGAATGAGAGGAAAGCCTCAGTATGAGGTTTTATTTCAAATTTGATATGGCCACCGGATTAGGCTACCAGATTCTCTAGGCACCTAGGAATAGTGTCAACTTGATTTCACCAGAAACTCTTACGACGTGGAAGACATAACTTCTTTATTCACCCTTTAATTTCTTCTAATGTCTTGGTTTAGTATATTAGACTTGCTCTTTTAACCAACCTAAAAAAAGTCAGTGTGTTAAGTCAGGACACTTGGCTTGCGACTCATATATAAAATCGAGAATTACTTTTCAATCACCCTGTAATTTGATAATAAATGATAGGATTTAAATTATGCAAAAATAACCGACTTGTTTATTGTTTTATTCATGTATTTCAATTCATTATATTCAGATGAGTCTGGCAACTTTAATAACCTTTTATTTTTTTGACTAGCAACATTAAAATGATAAATGTATGGAAATGTTTTCTATAGTGCCTTTCTACAAAATTACAACAGAGTTTTTATCATAAATTCACATGATGAAATTAAATTTTTAAAAAATTAAAGAATCGTAGAAATGTCTCAGTACATAATGAGGAAAAGGTTTAGGAAAATCTGATACTCACATGACAGATTGAGTGACAGAGGGAAACAGCCCAGAACGTACTTGGTGAGGCATAAGTCGTTTGCGCCTACATCCGCACCCTTCGAAGTTCGTGTATTGAATACGTAAGAAGTCACTTTAAGATCTTCACTCATCTGTTTACAAGGTGTTGTTAAGTGTAGACATTTGCACGTAAGTCAGTAAAGTATTTTCAGAGGTTTTTGCTTTGCATTATTACCTTTTTCTTCTTCTTTTTTTGTTACATAAAACTAAATTCGTTTTTCTTTCTTTTATTTTTTTTTAATGGGGAATTTTATACTTGCGCCCTCTCACGTTTAAAGTGTGCTACCACGCATATATTTGGGAAATGTTCGAGCAGAATCGAAAAGTGAGACACTGAAATCCGAAGTCGCATTGGGGTAAAGCAGAGTATTTAGAGACAAAAAAATTCTTTAGAACGAAAGAAAAGAGTGCTAAACTGTTACGTGATATATATCTTCCTATATGGCAGTGAATGCTGGACAATCTCCTCATATATGAGGAAGAGACTTGTGACGACAGAAATGTGATTCTATAGATATAAGCTGAGGATACCATAGACTGACCATAAGTTTCAGAGAAAATGGTAAAAAATCAGAAGTTTATTCTTAACATCAGGAAATGACACCTGAAATTTCTGGGGTATATAATGAAGAAAGAAGGCTTGGAAAATCTGTAACTCACAGGAAACACTAAGAGCAAAATAGACAGAGGAAAATAAACATATTTGACGAGCGTAAGTAAATGGATGGCGAAATAGGTTTGAAGAGAAATAACGAAAATAAATTTCTTAAGAATAACAAAGAACAGGAAATTGTGGAGAGCCATGATCGCCTACGTACTGGGAGACAAGGTACATAAAGTGGAAGACCAAGCATGCATGGTCCAAGGAGAAAACAGTTCCAGCTTCACGGGGTAGAATAAAACAAAGGACAGTGGAAAATAACGAATAACTCACGTAGACAACTTGTCTAAATGGAGAGCAGAACAAGTTTTAGGAGAAATAACAGAAAGGCAAAACTTATTCAGAGCTACAAAGGACAGGAACCTGCGGATAGCAATGTTCGCCAACTGCTTGAAGGAACACGGCACATAGAAAAAGAATTATATGTAAGGAAATTCATACAATGACATTAAAGAACAAGAAGACGTTGCGTTTTGGGATGAGAATGTTATTTCAGCAGATATGCGTGATTTCATCTGGCATTGTTCGCCTTAAAAATAACGAATGGCAATGTCACGTGATGAAGATAAATTTTCTTATCTGATGTACTGAAGGAAAAAAATAATTGATATCAAAATAAAAAAATAAAAAAATATATACATTTTTTCGTTTGACTAACCGTCAAATTTATTTTTACAAAATCACGACAGTTATATATATATATATATATATATATATATATATATATATATATATATATATATATATGATGTCTTCAGCAAACGAATGTGGGCAGGAAGGAGACATTTGATTTGTATTTCATTTTTTTCTCTTTTAAATCATTTTTTTTTCTTTTTATCAGTCATAAGGAAAAAAATAATTGACATGGATAAGAAATGTAAAAATAAAATGTAAAAAAAAATTCGAAATTGCAGCGAGAAAAAAATAAATCATATCACGACGTAGTAAAACTTCCAAAATGGCGCCTTGCACGGTAGGTTATCCTTGACAGACGTTAATTTTTAAATATATAATCAGAGTAAATAGGGGCAAATATATCAGTAGGCGGATCTATAGGAACAGATCGAGAGTAAATTTTTAGTAATATTATTTTAGGACGTGCGGATAGTGTAAGGGTTGCCGACGGGAAAATTGAAATCAGCGTTTCGAATTCAATTACCAGTTCCGTTCTGTTCGCACTAATGCTGTTCGAAAAGCCGTGATTAAGTGGTTGATTTGCTCTTTTTACGGTTTATCAATCTCTCTCAGATTATTTCAATCCAGAAAATGTTTTAGATTGTAAGAAATTTTTGAAGTAATAATTAGTTCTTACTGATACGAAGCCGAGTTCCAATTCTGTTGTGGAGTAGCTAACACCCCTTCAGCACTCTACCAGATGACCTGGTTCATAGGCTTAGTCTACAATTTATGACTTCAAGAGTTGATTAATAACTCTAAACTGATTAATATTCGGACTGAACTTCGTTTGGTTATACAGCATCTGACTCTCCTCTATTCCTTTTAAGTTGTCTTGTTAATTGTTTAGTAACTTATTGTTCTGTGTTTTTCTATGTATCCGTTAGCACCGGATACTGGTGCTGAATAAATCTGTTATGCTCTCATTCTTTACTGTGTATCATTCACCTCGACGATACAACACATTTCAGTCGGCTTGTTAATATTCACTTACGTGCAAATATCTTTGGAAAAGGTATGAATCCATCTCGTCACAAAGCAGCTATGAGTTGATGAACAAGAATCAGTAAGCCATTATTATCTTCAAAATATTCTTATAATCTAAAAATATTTTCTGACTTTAAATAACCTGCAAATGGTTGATAAACCTTAAAAAATATTTTCTGACTTTAAATAACCTGCAGATGGTTGATAAACCTTAAAAAATATTTTTTGACTTTAAATAACCTACAAATGGTTGATAAACCTTAAAAAAATCAAATCGATGAAATTTAGTATTTGAGTTCCGATTATTCCCTTTGTTTTGTTTTGTTTCTTCTTGCTCAAATTGAGGTGTTCTTTTTTACGGCTTATCAATAGTTGGAAGATTATTTCAAGCAAGAAAATATCAGCTAAATTGTAAGAATTTATGTGGAAATAATAACGCTTTTTTTACAAATAAAAATCTTGCTATTTGACCTCTAGCTAGAAGAAAAAGCCATATTGTTCCGAAGAGAATATAACGAGCCCGACTCTAATTGGAACCCGGCTCTTCGATTTCAATGCTTTATCCATTACACCACTTGCATATGCAAGCTTAAGCATCTGATATTCCTAATAAGGTCACCCATCTACGCACTGATCCAAGATTGACTTTACTTAACTCCAGTGATCGTACGAGTAGCGATTTTGGAATAAGCATGAATTCATCTTCCTCCTGATATGTGTTAGACAGTAGGGCTGACTGATATCTTACCTTGAGATGACAACGAATCTAGGAGAAGGAATACAAGACGGACTATATGAGGCCGTTTTTCCCTAGAGATATCGCAGCTATTATGTTTTAAACGGTTATGGAAGGAATGATTTAATGGCTGAAATATGGGGAGCGTGTGGTGAGATTGACTCAAAAAATGTCCAAAACAGCAGAACTAGTACGACTAATGTATGGAATAACAACAATGACTTATTTCGAAATCCCATAAAATATTTATTTGGATAGCCGGAACCCTTATCAGCAAATATAGGATTTATTTATTGATTGATTTGTTATCTACGGTTTACTAAATCTTTGCAAGTTTTTTAAAAACAAGAATTATTTTCAGATTATAAGATATTTTTTGTTTTAGATAATAATGATTTATTGATACAAGTCTTACTGATTAACCCATAGCTGGGAGGAGAAGAGGTGGATTCTTTCCTGTCCCAAGGGTATTTGCTTGCAAGTGAATATAACGAAATAACTGTAATTGGAACTCCGATCTCCGATTAACAATTCCGAGCCATTATCATAGATACTCACATATCTAAGCTTACAGCACCTGGTATTCCCAGGTGGTCACCCATTTAGGCACAGAACAGGGTCAACGTTGCTTAACTTCGGCGATGGTACGAATATCTGATGTAAATATTAGATTATAAACGTCGGAATAACTCATACAATATTGAAATTCTTAATTTCAGGATATTAGTAGGAGATTCACAGCACAAAATATGACGTATACTATATGGGAAATACAGCAAAGATGAAGATATTCGTCCATATAAATAAAACGAAGAAAAATCGTTTCACCTAATAATTTCAAACAAGAAATATAGTTTACTATATCATTGGTCATGCAGTGTTTAAATATTCCACTGCCACAGGTTTTACCCTAACTCCATTTAATTCTCGTATATTTTATGAGAAAGGTGGAAGCTATCTAAAATTAAAAAAAAAAGATAAAGAAACCTTGCTGCTTGAATATAAATTAAAGTGAACATGCAGATACATCAACCGAGAAATGGCAAAATAACGAAATCTGAAACAGGCATGTAAATTCAGCTTGTTTCCTGTGGACAAAGTTGTTTTGAACAATTTGAATATCAAATAAAATGTGTCATTATCGAAAGGAAGCTGTCTTTATACATCTGAGTCGTCGAACCTTTTTAGATATAAAAGTATTTAATAACAAAAAAATGTCTAAAAGTTAAAACACGAAAGACAAAAGCCTCGTGTTCTTGGTTTGGTAAAGAGCAAATATCACGTATAATAGAAATGGCACGAAGTCAGGTGAACAAAGAACATATGGAGAGTGTGAATGTTAAAGAAGGTCATTGTCCAAAAATACAAAGAGATGAGCGACTTGAAGAAAGAAGAGAAATCGCGGACTGAATGTAAAGACTTTTCAGCATAGAGGAATTGAAGATGAAAGATGAACATAAAATAAGAAAAGATAAAAAAAAACAATCGAGGAAAAGAAAAAAGAAAGATGAGCATAATATGAAAGGAAGGAAAAGAAGTTGAAAGACGTGTGAGAGAAAATAGTAAAGGGAATGAGAAGAGATGAATCTAGAAAAAAACAACATTCCTGTCAAGAACAACAAAGGAATTATTAAAAGGATGAACATTATTGAACATTAGGAAATATAGAAGAGAAAAGGAAAGTAAAAGAAAAAAAGGTAATTAAAAAGAAATAAGTACAGGGGGAAGAAAGAAAGAAAAAAAGAGAGAGAGAGAAAAAAAATAAAAGAAAGAGAGAAAGAAAAAAAGAGAAATAAAGTTTGAAAGAGAGAAAGAGAAAGAAAAAAAAAAAAGAAAGAAAAAAAAAGAAAAGAAAGAAAAAAAAAAAAGAAAAAGAAAAAAGAAAAAGAAAAAAAAAAGAAAAAGAAAAAAGCGAGACAGAAAGAAAAAGAAAGAAAGAGAGAAAGAAATTAAGAAAAAAAGAAAAAAAGAAAAGAAAATAAGAAAGAGAGAAAAGACCAATAAAAATGAAAGAGAGAAAAGAAAAGAAAAAAAAAAGAAAGAAAAAGAAAGAAAGAGAGAAAATGAAAGAAAAAGAAAAGAAAATAAAAAGAAAAAAGAAAGAAAGAAAAAGAGAAAGAAAAGAAATAAAAGAAAAAAGAAAAAGAGAAAGAAATTAAGAAAGAAACGAAAAAGAAAAAGAAAGAAAAATAAGAAAGAGAGAAAGAAAAAGAGACCAATAAAAGAAATGAAAGAGAAAAGAAAAAAAAAAAAGAAAAAAAAAATAAAGAAAGAAAAATGAAAGAAAAAAAAGAAAATAGAAAAAAAAAGAAAGAAAGAAAAAGACAGCGAGAAAGAAAGAAAAAGACAGCGAGAAAGAAAGAAATATAAAAGAAAGAGACAGAAAGAAAAAGAAAGAAAGAGAGAAAGAAATTAAGAAAAAAAAAAAAGAAAAAGAGAAAGAAAAAAGAAAGAGAAAAAAAAAAAGACCAATAAAGAAAGAAAGAGAGAAAAGAAAAAAAAGAAAAATAAAAGAAAGAGAGAAAAAAAAGAAAAGAAAGAGAAAGAAAAAAGAAAAGAAAAGAAAAGACAAAGAAGAAAGAAAAAAGACAGCGAGAAAGAAAGAAATACTAAGAAAGCGAAAGAAAGAATAAAAAAAAGAAAAGAGAAAGAAATTAAGAAAAAAAAGAAAAAGAAAAAGAAAGAAAAAGAAAGAGAGAAAGAAAAAAGAGACCAATAAAGAATGAAAGAGAGAAAGAAGAAAAAAAAAAAGAAAGAAAAAAGAAAGAAAGAGAGAAAGAATCAAAGAAAAAAAAGAAAGAAAATAGAAAGAAAAAAGAAAGAAAGAAAAAGACAGCGAGAAAGAAAAAATAGAAAGAAAGCGAGACAGAAAGAATAAAGAAAGAAAGAGAGAAAGAAATTAAGAAAGAACGAAAAAAGAAAAAGAGAAAGAAAATAAGAAAGAGAGAAAGAAAAAAGAGACCAATAAAGAATGAAAGAGAGAAAGAGAAAAAAAAAAAAAGAAAGAAAAAATAAAGAAAGAGAGAAAAATGAAAGAAAAAGAAAGAAAATAGAAAGAAAAAAGAAAGAAAGAAAAAGACAGCGAGAAAGAAAGAAAAAGACAGCGAGAAAGAAAGATATAGAAAGAAAGCGAGAGAGAAAGAATAAAGAAAGAAAGAGAGAAAGAAATTAAGAAAGAAGGAAAAAAGAAAGAAAAAGAAAGAAACCGAAGTAAATAATAAACATGGAAATAAATTAAAAAAAGGAAACAAAATAGAAAGATAAAGAATATAGAAGGAAAAGTAAAAGAGAAAGAAAAAAGGGAAAAAAATGAAAGAAAGAAAGAAAAAAAAGAAAACAAATGAAGGATAAAGAAAACAAACAAAAAAACAACGAAAGAACAAAAAAAGCAAGAAAAGAAAATGAAAAATAAATAAAAAGGGAAGAAAGAACTAAAGAAAGAAAAAAAACTGTAGGATGTAAGAAATAAAACAAGAAATGAACGGAAAGAAAAAAATTAAGTCTAGAAATCAGCAGAGAAACGAAAAAAAACACACACACACACAGGAAGAATCAGTGAAAAGATGAAATATGAAAAAATGCCGAAAAGAATCGGAACAAATAAAGCATTCTGAATAACATTTATGTAAATTGAAGCCATATATAATAAAATCTACCTTGAGATTGCAACCATCATGCTCATCAGTTTGTCAAACTCACAGCATTTCAACCATTAGCGTATGATGTCGAGTCCATACTGATTTAATTCTTGTCGGAAATTTTCAGATGAGACATGGCCATTAACATATGTATTGCTATAAGCTGTGAGTAGAACAATTAAGATGACCCATAGGCTGACCCGAATAGCAAGGCGTATAATAATGATAAAACCTTATCTCAAAACCTCCAACAGAATCACTGAATAATGTTTCTCAATCAATGAAAGTGTATAGCAAAATGAACAAATCACAATTCACAGCTGGAATAATTAGCGAATACATGAATGAAAGCACAAGTGAAAACATTTCAACGACGATATCCTGAAGCAATCTTCATTTAGGTCTAATCAGTTTCACCAGATATGCTAGCTTTCCCAAAAGCTTAAAAGCTAAATGCAGATTACAGACTGGTTGCTAAATCAAGCAATGATATATTAGCAATATATCCATAAAACAGTATATTTATTCTTTCGCTTCTCTTTCAACACATTTATCGGATAACTTATTTAGATATTGTTCTTTAGATTTTTACTGCTTCTCGCCGACTAAAGGAGAACGTGACATAGAAATCTGAATGCGCATTTCTGTTCCGCTTTGGAGGCTAAGGACAGTTAAAATTCCCCGTGTACATAATGGAGAAAGAGGTCTTCGAAAGAACAGATTGAGGGCAAGAGTCACAGAGGAAAACAACGTGTAACATACTTAGAGAGCTTGAGTAAATAGAGGGCGGATAAAGGTTTAGGGGAGATAGCAAACAGACAAAAATTTCTTAAGAGCTACAAAGGAGAGGAAACTGTGGAGGGCCATGATCGCTAACGCCATGAAGGGAATCTGAAAATAGAAGAATGTATGATGAAGTGTTGAAAATTTCTAGTTACGATCAGGAATATTTTTCCATAAAATTTAATGTTTCGCGTGTCTCCTTATTAATATCTATCTATCTATCTATCTATCTATCTATCTATCTATCTATCTATCTATCTATCTAAAAAAATGCCAGAAATGCCACTGTGTTCATATCTGGAAAATCATTTTTTCACGGGAAGCAGACTATGAAATCACTAGGATAGAGTATAAATACTACTACTAATAATAATCATGATAGAGAAATATAATTAAATATTCATGTACTGAGGTATTCTGAAATGCAGTCAACAAAAAATATTTTCGTAAATTAGCCGGAACAAATTATTCGCGATTTTTCATTGAAATTTAAAGTCAATATTTATAAATGTATACATATATTACACATAGTTTTGTTGATATACCGATGTGCCATTTTCCCTGGTATCTTTCGCCATCTTTGAGAGAGGCAACTTAATGTTTTTATACTCCGAGAATACGGCATCTTTCTGGGTGATGATTTGTTCTAAGTGGTTTTAGAAACTTGGAGAAAATTAAAGTTCTTCCAATTAATAAAATATCGTATGGGTCGAAATCCGAAACTGTATGTTGTGGTGAGGACATAAGATAGAAATGTCCATCCCAAGCCAAGTTGTATCAATTTCTGCCGGACTTAATGGAAGACTACACACGTCTGACGGTCAACCTCCGTAGGTTTTTCATCGATTGCTACCTTTATTCTATGCAATATAGGATAGTACTTGTCAGAGTTCAGCGACTAATTTGAGCCTTGGAGCACGTAATATACAATTTCCTTCCATTACAACTAGATACTCAGCATCCCATTCTTCGGATGATGACCGTAGCTTGGTAGTTATTTTCTTGTTTCTTTTTTTCGAAAATAATTATTGTGTTGAGCAGCAAATCGTAGATACAAACCTTGTCCATTATATTCGTTTCCCGTTGTATAGTCGCAGGCAAGAAAATTGCAGCGATTCACGAACTCAAGTGACTTCAATTGCCTTTCAATGTTCACATGAGATATGTGGATCAACTCTGAAATATCCCATAGACACGTGACCTGTATTGTATTTAATAATTCGTTCCATATCTTCAGCATAAAGGATTGCAGACCATTCTTTCTTCGATTATGTTTTCATATATTTTCACATATATATATATATATATATGAATAAAGACAAAAAAAGAACACTTATCTTGCAAGACGCGTTTTGTCTCTGAGAAATCTGAGGAATGCATTATGCAACAAATAAGTATTAAAAAATTAAAATTAACCGCATATGTTCCGTTTTTTATTGTATTTTTAAAATTTTCTGAAGTTCATGATATTCTCCCGTTTTACTTGAGGGTTTTCTGTCACTGTCAGGAAGTATATATTGACAGGTTGTTAATTGGGTACGCCCAATAATTTTCGGAACGCTACCTTTCTGTTTTAAATGTCCCTTTCTCCTATGGCAACGCCAGCTCTCCTCTGGTGGCAGCCACCGACAGGTTTGAGGCTCACACTGGTGGCACGCCAGTGGTAACATTGGCGTGACGATACTGCGCGCAGCCCGACAGTAAACGCTAGTGGCAGGCCACCCAGTAGCAGATTGGTGACTTTGTTTAATGCTATATATATATATATATATATATATATATATATATATATATATATATATATATATATATATATATATATAACTTCGTCCACTGCACAGAAGGTTTGCTCCCTGTGCAGCGCTAAAAAATTTTTCACAGGAGTCGATCCTTCAAATCTACAAATCAACCATTCACCCTTGCATGGAGTATTGCTGAGATATATGGCCTGGAGCCCCTAATGTTTGTCTCAAGGTCCTTGATAATATCCAGAGACAGATATGGAAAGTAATTGGCCCTGATCTGACATCTCGTCTGCAGTCGTTCTCTCACAGACCTGCCATCGCCTCTCTCTGTCTTTTTTACAAGTACTTTAACGGTAACTGCTACGATGAGCTGATTTCGCTAGTTTCCAGACTACATGAATTTAAGCGTTCAACTAGGCTGGCATCTCGCTCTCACCTTTTCACTGTCGATACTGTTAAATGTAACCGGCTCTTCTACTCCAATATCTTCATGTCTTGCACTTCTCGCCTGTGGAACACCCTCCCCTTTTCCTGTTTCCCTATAATTTCGAATTATTCAAATGTAATGTCAGTCGACGTCTCCAGATGCCCTGATCTATCCCCTATCCTTCTACTCATCCTTTCCTCTATCATTCCTCTTTGCTCTCACTCCAACTCTCTGTAACCCCTTGTGTGCTAGTGGCTTCCCGCCTTGCTTGGGGTGCAACGCTTATATATATATATATATATATATATATATATATATATATATATATATATATAGACAGAGAGAGGGGAGAGGGGAGAGAGAGAGAGAAAGCGTAGACAGATATTTTACAGTGAGACAAAGACTTTCTTTGACACTGCAAGACGAGCTAATATTCATCTCCAGCCTAATGATTAACTTATTAACGGCAATGTTATCGCTGGCGTACCACTGGTGAGCCTCAAGCCTGTCGGTGGCTGCCACCACAGGACCGCTATCGTTACCATCAACGGCCAGCCAGCGGGCCACTAGCAGCTTGCGTGTAGGGTATATATGTTTATATATAAGTATTGTCCCATACTTGTTTTTATTGCATTAGGATAAGATATTACATGAATATTAATATAGTTGTGTATAAAATATTTTCAGAATATTATGTCCTCTTCACGAACTTTTCATTCTTTTACTTTCGAAGAATAATTTGGACAATCAAAACGCAAATTATTTATGCTCAACATAAGGAAAATCATTGCTACAAGACAAACGGTGTTTGGATGTATTTTAACAAGAATCAAAAAAAAAAAAACGGGTAAACGATGTCCTTAAAGTCAAATGAACCCATCAGGAAATTTAGATAAGACATATCTATATATACAGCAACGACAGTGTCGGTCAATGTGAAGAAGGAAATAGTAAATTTATCTTTGTAAAGTTGTTATCGCTACGGCAAATTACGACATGACTAGTAGGGAAGAAATGCGGAAAACACTTTTCTTTCCTTACTTGAATCTGTGTGTCTGTGCGTTTGCGCGCGCGCTGTGTGTGTGTGTGTGTGTGTGTGTGTGTGTGTGTGTTTGGTTTTATGTGTGTGTGTATGGAATCGCACAATCTTTACTTTTCTACAAAACAGTCACTCTTTAAACCCTTTTATTTCAGGTGTAATTAAACAACTGCACGGCTTTCTTTATTTTTTTCTATGCAACAATAAGATACGGTTGTCTATTTTAACCGACATTACAGCTACAATTTGAACGAATGTCCGTAAATCCGACGGTCGAAAAAAGACAAAAAAAAAAATGACTGTATTTCACTCATACTTCCCGCATAACGCCACAGACAAGAACTGGCTGATGCCCTGAAAACAACTCCGCCCATATTTCACCGTTTCCATCTTCGCCCTGTCACAGATTCTGAGATCATACTTATTATAAAACCCAGGTTGTGTGTGTGTGTGTGTGTGTGTGTGTGTGTGTGTGTGTGTGTGTGTGTGTGTGTGTGTGTGTGTCTGTACGTTTATATATTGGATCGGATTTCCTACATTTTTCAACAGATTTCAACAAAACTTTACAGGACTGAGTAAAATTACCTTGCTGTGGTTCTGACAGCGCCAGAAATTGAAAACACAATTGTTTTTGCACAAAATCAATTTGAAAAACACGATTAAAAGTCATCACGAGAATGAAAAGGGGACAACTCATATCAAGTTATACTTATTATAAAATCCAGTTTGTGTGTGTGTGTGTGTGTGTGTGTGTGTGTGTGTGTGTGTGTGTGTGTGTGTGTTTGTTTATATATGGGATCGGATTTTCTACATTTTTCAACGGATTTCAACAAAACTTCACTTTTTTGGCAGGTAGTGTTTCTTATTGTCTTGCACACTTTTTTCTTTATTTTTACATTCAGAATGCTTTAAAAATTCCATTTACAAGACAATTTTTTATAATAAAATTCTATTCAATGGGTAGACTCATAACGATTGAAAACAATGTTTGAGTTTGGGTTTGACCAATTCGTAAAAAAAAAAAAAAAAAAAAAATAATTAAGACATGCGTGTCCATCAACCTTAATCAATAATCTTTGTCAATTTTATTTTTCAGTCTTTATGATGGTCAATACTTGATCTATCTCTTACTGTTACATCCCCGGGCAACGCCGTGCTCTACTGCTAGTCTGTGATAAAAACGTTCCACCCTGACATCTGGTTTTCCATTTTATAATCGTTGAATGGTTGACCACCACAAACTAAGAATAAATGAGGTTTACCTCTAAAGGAAGAGGAAGATGAAATTTCTGGGACACGTAATGAGAAAGGAGGGCCTGGAAAATCTGATACTCACAGGGCGAATAGAGAGAAAAAAGAAAGAAGAGAAAGAAACGCATGACATAACTGGCGGTGGTAAGCAAATGGAAGGCAGAACGTGGTCTGGTGGAGTTGCCACAGGCACGAAACTTATTGAGAATCACTAGAGATGGGGGAAATGAATAGCCATGATCGCCTACGTCCTGAAAATATTAATAAAAATAAAATATTAATTTCTACTTTGCTTTATTATCTACGGGTCAGGAATCTACCTCGGTATGCGATCTACAGTCCTGACATCTATTTAATATTTTGAGTAGATATACATGCTGTTTGTCCCTTGAATATTTTTAATAGAATTTTTTTTTAATATTTTAATTACAATTTCTCTATGTTATATATATATATATATATATATATATATATATATATATATATTTCATTATGTTTTAAGTAGATATCATTCCAAAATAAAATTTGTACGCTGTAGTCATTTTAGTCGATGCACATGCATTTTATCGCTATTTATATAAATAAATAAATAAATAAAAACATTTATAATATTTTAATTAATTATGCATTTTTAATATTTTAATTTTTTATGTTATATATATATGTATTAATATATTTTATTATTTTGATATAATTGTATAAAACGAAATTTGTAAGCTGTAGATATTTTCCTTGTTATTTATTTATTTACATAGATATTTCATATATATATTTGAGAAATCTTGTTCAACTGCGTATTTTCCTAACATTTTCGAATATTCAGGCGGGCAGATATAAATAAATTATTATACTGTTTAATAAATAAAGAAATAAAAACAGAACGTATTCTCAAATATGAATATCCATTAAAAATAATAACATTTAAAGAAAACAAAAAAATATCGGATTTAACTCATTTCCTTTTAACACACACACACACACACACACACACACACACACACACACACACACACACACATATATATATATATATATATATATATATATATATATATATATATATGCGGGTACAATAAGACCGAATATGTACAATTCCAAAGTTCTTAACGTTTAATTAAAAAGAGGGCTCAATACATAGTTCAGAAATATTATGTATTTTAGGATATTACACTGAAAATATGTAAAATCGCTATGGAATTGCAGTCATGTATCAATGCATATCAATGTATCTCATCAGGTGATTGTAAATTACTGTCGAGTGAACGATCTATTTAGATTTAAAAGCAAAATACAACCTCTTTTGTCGAGAAAAATGTTGGGGTTATAAGGTTCGAGGGTTTTAAACTGATCAATCACTAAACTATGACCTACGGGAAATTTAAACTAAGCGAAGAAGCAAAAATTAAAAAAAATATTTTTTTATAAATAGGTCAGCACCCGTAGATTGGCAGCTAACAGCAGCCAGATATAAACTTAATGCGGATTCATATGTTGACCAGGTGCACCATAGTTTATGAATATAGAATAAATCGCAGTATGTAATCTGTTCAATGAAACAACGTTAAAGATTAACAATCACGAACAAAGGTTGGCAGTGAGTATTCGGGAGAAAAAAAGACATGGCCGCCTTAATACACGTCGCATTTTTGAGCCTTCTGATTGGTTAACCCTTCTGTTGGTGAACTATAAAATGAGTCAGCTCATTTTGGCTGGCTCACTAGTACCCAAAATTCCAACATCATATGGTTACATAAGATATACAAAACTAGGCAATGAAGTTTCCAAAGATATAAAAGTTGGGGTAGAACGGTAATTTAACAAATTGCTAAACAAGTTATATGCTTTCTGAATTCCCTACACAAAATTTATTTTTGTACTTCATAAATAAATGGCTTCTTTAAGAACCTGGTAAATAATTTCAATATATAGAATTACTTGGTTAATAATTTGGACATTATTACACGTTCTAAGGTAAATGTTATTAATAACATTAGCCAGTGTAATTGTATGATTTCTGAGCAGTGCCCTTTGCTAAACAAATGTTTAACTAAATCTCTTGTTTATCTTAGTATTCTCTCTACAATAAAGAATCCGACAGTTGAAACACTCAGTATTGGTAGCACTAAGAATTCTTCTAACACCAGTTTCTATCAACATAGCTTGTCCTTTACCAATGCTACGTTCAGAAATAATTCATCACTTTCTAAATATTTTGGAGTTTAAAATATGATAATAAGATTCCTAAGGTATAATGCAAAAGTTTAAACATGGCAAGTACATGTAGATCTTTATATGAACACTGTTTTCTGTTAAATGAAAGAAGTGAAATAACAATAAATTGTAAGCGTAATTAATTTTTTCCTTACAATTTCGTTAAACTTTTGATTTTGACAATGTTTTTCTTATATTTTAGATATACTGCGTTGAACTATACATGCCTTACATTTCTATTTGTAAGGTTAACGTGAATTTAATGTAATTTTGTATTAATTTCCTGGTAGTATTAGTAACATCCTGTATAGATGTATTGGTATTTGGTTGGTATTTTTCATATTTTACATTGATTGGTTAGTGTTCTTAACAGGTTATATGAAGGATCTTTATTTAACAGTAGCATATTAATTTACAAAATAATTATACATGTTTAAATTATTTACTAGTTTCTTAAAGAAGCCAATTATTTATCAAACTGCAAAAATAATTTTTTTTATGTAGGAAATTCACAAAACATATGACTTATTTAGAATTTTGTTAAATTATAGCTCTACTCCACCCACTTTTATTTCTAGGAAACTGCATTTTCTGGTTCGTATATTTAATGTAACCATAAATATCGGCTTTAAATTTATGTCTGGCTGATGTTAGCTGCCACTCTCTGGGTCATGACACATTTATAAAAAATAGGTTTTAATTTTTGATTGTTCGCTTGGTTTGCATTTAACGTATGTCATATTTGATCGGTTAATCAGATTAAAGCCCTCAAACATTATAACCCCACTTTTTTTCTCGAAAAAAAAACTGTTGTATTTTGCTTTTAAATCTTAATAGATCTTTCACTCACCTGTAATTTAAAATCTCCTGATGCGATGCATTGATATACAGTGAAACGTGACTGTAATTGTATAGCGATTTTAGACAAGCAGACATCTAGCCACATTGATGAGCTGTAATACAGCGAAACAGTCTGTCTGTGGATAACAATATTTATATATATATATATATATATATATATATATGTGTGTGTGTGTGTGTGTGTGTGTGTGTGTGTGTGTGTGTGTGTGTGTGTTCGTACATACAACAATTTCCTCAACGAAATATATGTTTTTAAACATCGTTCAACCATAAGTAATTTACAATCATCTGATGAGATGCATTGGTATGCATTGAAACGCGACTGCAATTGTATAGCGATTTTACATGTTTTCGGTGTAATATCCTAATATATATATATATGTGGGGGTTGCGTGCGTGCGTGTGTGGGTGCGTGTGTGTGTGCGTGCATACAAAAATTAACTCAACAAAATATATATTTTTTTAACATCATCTCATCTCAAATTTTCGAAATCCGTGTTAGGTATTTATCACCTTGATAGAGCACGACAGAGAATATTTCAGATCAAATTCCACCTAAAATCGAAGCGTCAGGCTACGGACTTATTGATCCACCCTGGAAGATGAATTTCTTTTTTTTTTTTATTTTTCTTTTTTTTTTTTTCTTCATGCAAATTCCTTTGGAGAAACTCTACCTGGCACGCCTTTGTTTAGTTTCTTAATCTGATGTCTTGTGTGTCTTTCGGTGTCTGCCTGAACAAATGCGCCCATGCGATGTATGCCCCTGTCAGAACTGTTCTTTGACAATAACATCGCATCCTTTCTTCTATGACATATTCGACGTCGATGTAAAGCAAAATAACACATTATGTGTACTGAAAACAAAACAAGAAATGATACATGAAGAAAAAATATTCTTTTAAATGTCGTTGATGGTTTTAAGAGTCACCTTGACATGCTCATAATAATACAAACAAAAAAAGAACATTATACTTCAAAATTCCCATATTCTATGATACCAAAAATTAACAGATCTGTCCGATCTGTTACTTTTTGGTAGTTTTTAATAATAATATCCATTTAAGGCCTCAGAGCCACTCAAGATAGGGGCATTATACGGTGATATATTAGCGTAAGAGAAATAAAGAAGTGTTTTTTTATGAGGTTATGCAGGAAAGATACCGGATGAGGCTAGTGGTTAAGATTGCGAAGTTTTTCTACCACAAAGCCGCAGTTCTTGGGAAGAAGCTGTGCGAGGGGAAATTCTTTCTTAATAATGGGATACGAAGTGGATGAGGATGATCCATCCTCGTGTGCGTTGTATGGCGTGTCTCAGCTGCAAAGTTCAGGACTGGTGGAAGCAAAGATAGTAGTTCATCAGAGATGTTGCCATGGAAATAGTGATGGATTGGCGAGAAAGGAGTAATAATTCAGCACCCGTGTAGACGCTTTTGAATTCTACCAAGTAAAGCAAGAACTATAACGATAGTACTTCATTTTTTTCTCATGTGGCTCTTGTTATGATAGAGTTTAGCAATAGTAGTCATATTCTTACGAGCATTTCCTTTTTTTTTTCACGGTCATGGAATAAATCTAATTTTAACGTCTAAACCTTTTTTTTTTAATTATTAAAACCATTGTAATGTTCTTATTAATCATGTGTGCTCCCGGGCGGAATTATAATACAAGAACCTGGTCTCGCAAAATTTTACACATCTGGTTTCTATACTATGTCGGTTTTTACGAAATAGAGCTGTTTTGCCCATGTCCAACCGCTGTTGAATTCAGAATTACTAACTAAAGGTAGGGATCCCGGTCTACACTGCGATTAATTCCCAGCTAAAGAAGTAACAGATTCCTAACTTTCCAAGGATATATTTCTAAATGCGAACGCAACTGATTCAGTTGGAATTTGAAATCGAAACGCCAATCTCTACGTGCTCCGATAACTACTTAGCACATCGATAGTTGTCTGGGTAATGCTAACATTAACTGTTTCTTTATAAGGATACATTTAGCATTCGTAGACCGAGCAGCCAGTCCTAATTCCGGTTGAAATTGATAAAATCTTTCTTTTAAAACAATTTTTCAAGGAAATAGTTGTCAGTTATCTCCTGTTAATTCCACTCTCCAAATTCCCTACTGCCTTAACCGGGTACTGAACTCACACATTTTGGTTCCTGTCAAATTCCAACCACCGGAAGAAGGCTGGAGTGTACAATGACCGAAAAGTTGTAATAAATATGGTGACAAAAATTAGGACTATAATCCGAATATCCTAAATAGTGTAAATAATACCTCATCCCAGAAATTTAGACAGTCACTGATATTGTGTACAAGATAGTACTCCTAAATTTATAATGAATTATATATGCGAAAAAGGAATAAATGGAATATAAAGGAAATCATTAAAAAGGACACTGATACACTGAATGTTTTGCAAACGTCATTATTACCGAACGAAACAGTATAATGACAAGATAGTGAATAAGGTAAAGACGCATTGAAATGTTGGTAACGCGGGCGTATTATATCGACATTGTATATTATATAATGAGGATAAATTATGATATATTTTATATATCCAGATGTTTGGCAAATAGATACCTATTCACACCGTTACGAATGAATTCATCAATCGAAATAGAATTAGGGCTGAATGATTAATTATTGTCCCTATCAACATTTCTGTCACACCGAGTGTCGTTTCTTAAGAATTCAACTTTCTAATTGAGAATGCTTGCAATGAGAGAAACTGGGTGGTGTCATACTATATTTCGCTTGATAACCGAACGCAATATTATGTGTCACTTGTTCATCGCATTTTCGAAGGTAATGAAAAATGGGTTTCGCGTGACCAAAAAAAAAAAAAAAAAACAGTGAAAAAGACGTAAATCCTGTGTCAAAAACCTTGAATACATCCACGCTCGTCCTTGCTCTGAGCCGGTGTGAATATGGAAGAATTAAGAGGTAAGTGAAACGTGAAAGGGTTAACTCTGCAGACATTTATTGCCAGAAATCCTGGTTGTGTAAACACGGCATACACCGAAAGTGTCCTGCTTTTGTAAAGCATGATGGTTTGTTTTAAAGAATGGCAATAAAAGCTCAGATCATTTCAATAAGTGTTTCTTCCATACACTGTATTAACTAGCTTTTTGCATCTACTGATTTTTTTCTGTTTCCATTTGAAAATACATGGACAATTTCGGTAACTACAAATAAAATAAAGTATTGTAGATGTTGTGTATGATACACCTAATTTACATAAGCGGACTACCGACCATATAAATATGGGTTGGTACCGGAAGACGGGGAAGATAGTTGAGATTAAGAAATTGAATCCAGAGACTCTGCCCGACTGCGATTTAGTCAACCCATTATGCAGGAACAGTCTTCCCAAGAATATACCAAACTAACTGTAAATATTGTGTACCTATTCTTTGTTTCAATACATTTTGTTAACGTACATTTTGTGTTGTATTATTCCATGCTTATTTAAGCTTCAACAGTAGATGAAATTCTCTTTCATCTATCGGTTTTAATGTGTTCCTTATATATGTTGCAGATTATCTGGAAATAAATAGGAGTCACCCCTTTTAGAATCACCTTATTTCAAAATAAAAGAATAAGGAAACGAAATATTATTATAATATTGATAGTATTAACTGAAATATAAAATCTATATTACAGACAACTACTTGTGCATATGTGAGTGTCGAGATAAGTGACATATAATCAGTTAATATTTTGCATCATGTGAGCTTTGATGCGGTTAAAGAAATTAAGCAGAGAAGGAACGGCTCTGCATTACAGAGATATAAAAGAAATTAAAATGTTCTTTTTTTTTTTTTTAAGCATTACGCCCCGAGCAAGGCGTGAAGCCACTCGGATGCAGATGTTGCAGAAGATTTGGAGCGAGAGCGGATTGGAGTGATAGAAGAAAGGATGAGGAGAAGGATAGTGGATAGATCAAGGTAACTGGAGACGTCGATTGACATTACATTTGAATAGTTGGAGATTATAGCTCTCAGGGAAACAGTAATAAGGAAGGGTGTTCCACTGGAGAGAGGTGCGAGGTATGAAGCTATTAGAGTAGAAGAGACGGCTACATTTTAAAAATTTTATAGTGTAAGGGTGGGAGCGCGATGCCAGCCTCGTAGGGAGCTTGAATTCGTGGAGTCTGAGAATCAGTGAAAGCAGCTCATCGGAGCAATTACCATGGAAGTATCTGTAGAAAAGACAGAGAGAGGCGACGTCGCGTCTGTGAGAGAGTGACTGCAGACGAGACCAGGGCCAATTTGATTACATTATCCGTCTATGGATCTTGTCAAGAACTCCGAGGTAAACAGAAGGTTCTCCAGCCCATATATGGCAGCAATACTCCATGCAAGGGCGAATGGTTGTTTTGTATATTTGAAGTATCGATTCAGGGGAGAAAAATTTCCTGGCGCGGCACAGAGAGCCAACTTTCTTCGCGGTGGAAGAAGCAATTGACTCAATGTATTTGTTCCATCTCAGGTCAGCAGTCAGCGTGAGACCGAGCAGACGCAGGGAGTTGCTCTCAGGAAGTTGACTATCAGCCATTTTAATAGGGGGCAGGGAAGGATCTCTACGGTGGTTAATGGAGAATAATTTAGTTTTTGAGGCGTTAAAGTTGACCAGCCAATACTTGCCCCACTTAACAACCGATTGGAGGTCCATTTCAAGACGCACAGCCAGGTTAGTTTTGTCGCCGACACTAGATTTGTTTTTGAGGCAGGAGTAAATTGTAGTGTCGTCTGCGTAGATGCCAACTTGGCAATCTGTGGCGTCAGTTGTTTGTATCGCAACTGTCTGTGCAAATCACAAATCTTTATATAGAGCATGTGATTTTTTGTCGATTAGAGGATATAGCGCTCAAGAGAGTCGCTAGATATTGCCAGATAAGTTCAAAGAATTAAACATATATTCTTCATTTTACTGAACCTTGCCAAGCATTCCAAACCTCAGTCATCAGTTACTCCCATCAAAATATCATTTGCTTTTCGCAATAAAAAACAAAACAAAACAGAAAAAAGTAATAGAGGAAACCCTATTTATTGAAACATCAAACTAAAGGTCTGTCTATGTCAGCTACGAGTATCCATCAATCATCTGTCTTTTCTAGTTTCATTTCCAGGAGAGCTCCTTGAGTTGCAACCCCAGAATAAATTGATCTATTCGGATTCTTAAAGGCGTATCTCCCTAGAACCGTTGTTGGAATTTTCTCTTCGCTTTTTCTGATTTGTTTCATGTGATTCGTTCTGCATGACTCATTAAAGCGCAGAGAAAAGTTGGCTGTCTCCTCTCGCGGTAAGTTCAAAATGCACCCGCTTCTAATTTCGTGCTCGCCAAATCTGGTCGGCTCAGTACAGTAAATACTCAACAATGAGAATAACGAAAAACTTAGATTGAAATATAATGAAAACACACACACTCATATATATATATATATATATATATATATATATATATATATATATATATACACTCATATATATATATATATATATATATATATATATATATATATATATATATATATATATAATACATTAGGCAGCATATAATTTATATACAAAGAAATAATCACGCATAGAATCAATCAGCAATATTAATGCTATTATTGGCGACATCCATCGCTAGTAGTGTATAATGTATGCATTAAAATACTGTTAATCCATAGAGTGACGTGATACTCATTTATAAAACTGTTGTCTGTTGTTTCGAGTTTATATTTTTTTTCAATGCTAGTACTTTCGAATAATCCTTTATTCATCCTCAGGCATATCTTTTCCTTAAAAAATCAAAACTTATAAGGAAAAGATATGCCTGACGAGGAATAAATGATTATTCGAAAGTACTGACATTTTAAAAAATAATGTCGCCAATAATACCATTAATATTGCTGATTGATTCTATGCGTGGTTATTTGTTTGTCTGTATATATATATATATATATATATATATATATATATATATATATTGATTTTTTTTTGTTTTTCTAATATTTTATGGAGTTTAAATAATTTTTTTCCGGTAAATTTTAGATTCTCACAGTGTAGGATAGTCAGGGGAAAGGGTCATAATATATATATATATATATATATATATATATATATATATATATATAGATAGATAGATAGATAGATAGATAGATAGATAGATTTGAAACATGTTTCGTTGGATATGGCAGACAAGGTAAATTTGATGAAGTATTTTTATTTAGTTTTTCTAATATTCTTAAATTTTTCAGTTTGATGTGTGTAAGGTTATGTAAAAATTATCTGTATTGTCTAATATCCCAAGCTATTTCGGCCATGTTTTTCCCCATGTTCAAGGATGGCGGTTAAGTATTGTTAATTTATGTTCATGTTGGTCTATTTAAGAAGCAGTTTTTGCTATACTGATAGCGTTTTTTTCCGATGTCCGCGAGTTAATCGTGGCTGGAACTCGAATTGGCCTCTTTCTGTTTTAAAATACCTTCAACATACCATTTCCGCTGATATATTTATATCTATATCTATCTATATATGTGTGTGTTTGTGTGAGTGTGTCTTTGTGTGTGTGTGCGTGTGTGTGTGCTATTGCATGTCCGATGTAGAAAAAAATTAAACAGCTCTGTCAGCCTAAAATATATACCCGCTACATACACAATATTTAGAAGAAAACTCTGTCCGTAACTTGACATACGAACTTAGTCAAAACATAAGCTCTCATTCTTAGACCTTCTCGTAGAATACAGTAAGAACATTTTTACCACCTCACTCTTGCTACCTTAACTTTAAGAGTGAATGCCCATTCAGATAAAAATTAGCAATGATAAAAAAAAAACTTCCCAAAAAGAACACACCAGAATTCATCCTCTCGTCTACTTCTCCTGAAATAACTGAACAATGCAAAATGTGCAATGCAATGTATCCAGAAAAGAAAACACTTGTTCGAACACAAGAAATATTAAATAAAAAGCTTAATCGTAATACCTGGTCTGTCGCCTTTAATGAAACATGTATAAATGGAGGGTTGCTGCCTAATACTCCCTTTCTCTCACTCTGTCTCTCTGTGTGTGTGTGTGTATTTGGGAAGGGCTACCTCTTTGACAGAAGTTTCGGTAAAATGAGTGACTGCTGTTACTTAATATTTCTTGTGTTAATAATTTCTTTCTTTTCTGGTCATAAATATATATCAACCGGATAAAGTGAACAAAAGTTTTAATCTCTCATACCAAGCATTTCGTTTACTTTCACTTCTGATTTCATTATATTATTTTCTACCCTTTCTCCTTATCTAAAAGATGCATGATCTTGTATGCGATATCTAAGGGATTCTGATCCTTTCCTCTCTGGCGTGGGCGTTAATAGATCTGTGAAACGGCTTTTCCCATGCCTATGTTCTCTTTGAAGCAGTACCGAACAAGTAGCTAACCACTCCGTTGCCAAGTCAGCTTTCAGGTCAAATTTCTTACCTACCATCTCTGAAGGACAGTCATAATAATTTTATTCTGCGTGATCTGCGGCGAGACTCACGCTATATTAATATTCCTACGGCCATCATTGTCAATCCTTTTTTTTTACCACTCTAACTCTAGGTATATATTAAAAAACAAGGCATGCTGGGATATCTTGGATTTGGGGGCATCTATTCCAGTCTCGTATGATTATTCTGTATTCAAATCTGTGCAGAAGTCAACGGAACACCATTCTACTTAATATTTATGTACCTATATATAGTACCTATTATGTACTTAATATATGTACCTATAAGAACATATTGTTGTGTAAATTTTTAATCATCTAAAGAAGATTCCAAGAATATTGTGTCAGCGACCAAGAGCAGTTACACACTGTTTAACCCAAGAACAATTACCACCAATTAAAGTTACACCACTGCTCACCATGAGTATATCATACCCGATGTTGAAAATATCCCAAAAAAATATTAAATATAAATCTTTATTTGAAATATTTAACATGCCGGCACTTCAAAATTTTTACTTTGAGTTAGCACTAATAGGAACTGAAAAACATATTATTTAGGTAAGAAAATCAGGTACTGAAAATTGTAATTAAAAATAGGGAAATTTGCGCTGGGTACTATATACCCATGGTTATTGTTCTAGGGTTAAAAACGTACCGTTACTTCGAATCCAATGAATTCAAATTATCCTTAAATTACATAGAAATTTCCCGAAAAAAAGGAAAGGCCTCTCTGGATGCCTTTCATCGGGGCTTACGACCATATCACGTTGAAATAATGGTTCTCATAAAATCACCGGAGTTAATTAATATTAAGCATAGTTAGTAACTAGATGGGTAAGCGCTTGACGATACCAACTGCTGTAAAATTTGATGTGCGGTTAGATGATGGATAAAGGAATTGGAAGTAGGAGAGAAGATTTTCAATTGCTGTTGAGTTATTTATAATGGTATGAATTCACGTCCTAAAAAAAAACGAAAAAAAAAAAACGAAAAAAAAATAACAAAAAAAACAAAACAAATCACTCAATGAGAAAACAACTATGTTTGAAGAAAAGGCTTTAAAGAAAAAAAAAACTACCACAATATTGTAAACATTTATTTAATCATCTACGGAAGAATCGAGAATATCTAGTCAGCAATGGAGAGATGTTTTAGATTGTTTAAAAACCGTATTTCTTCTAATCTAATGAAAGTTTTACCAGGGAAACTTACAATCATCTTGTGCCCCCTTATGCAAATTAATTAAAAAAAAAAAACGCTTTAGATTCCTTCCTTTAAACTTACGGTCAGTTTTAGACTTACTGGAGTGACAGGGTGTAATCGATTTCTATTTTTTTTCTCAGATTAAGTAATTTGCAGTGGTGTGCAATAATATGAATTTGTTGTCGCGGTGTATAATGAAATTTGTTTGGCCTTGAAAAGTATTGCGTCATCTGTGATTGCCTCAGATTTTCATCACGCCCAGACAATATTGTCTCAACGGTCGATTAGCTGTCGTACGGCCTTTGCCTTCGATGGACGTTACTCAAAGGAAGCGCACAAAAATTGTAATTCTGCGCGAACACACTAGCAAGACTTATCAGTGAGTAAATCAAATTACTATAAACTGGCAGGGAAACTCTCCTGATTTAAATCCAGTCGAGAATCTGTGTTTAATCTGGAAGAAACTAGGTCATGTTTCATTGAAAAAATATAAGAAACTATGTCATGTTTCATTGGAAAAATATAAGAAACTAGGTCATGTATCATTGGAAAAATATGAAAAAAAACATGTAAATGATGACTGAAATATTCGTTTTGTTTCAATTAATTTGCACAAGAGCGTATATATGTATGTACTTATATATCTATGTGTATGCATGTAATTTCCGGGTGGATATGTCGTCGAGTGCCTTAGAACGTAAGATTTCAGACCATGAGAATCGGGTTCGAATCTCACCTTAGTAGATTTGTCAGGAAAGTGACTTTTTGATGTTATCAGTCTGGGCAAACAATTCCAACGTATAACATCTTTGGAAAGTGAGTAAAAAACATGCAACAGATTTATTCGAGCTTTATGGGTGGAATTGGATAAATGGAACTGTTTAAAATCGTCAATGGTTGAGCTAGCTCGAAGACGCAAGGCAAAAGGGATGAAACCGTAATAGAGAATAGTGAGAGCAAGAGAGATCGAGTCAGCTAAATTAAAAGCTTGTGTGAATGGGTGTCGAACCGGGATGCCTTACAGAATGGAGAAGAAATGCTAAGGGCCACAATGGGTATACAAACTTTGGGAGACATGGTCACAAATATCCTGAACGGACGCAATACCTACTCGAAGAATATCGAGAGATTATTCGCTGTCTCCTAGAAACTGCAACAAAATTCGATCAGTATAAAACACACGTGTGTTCTGTAAGTGTGGAATGTTGAAAAACTGAAAAAAAAATGCCTAAACAAGAGTCTGTCACAAGTATTGCCAAGCCGCCTGAGCGGCCTTTATGCAGCATGGTGAATATGTATGGTGAAAGTGATTTTTAAGAGAGGAAAATAGAAATGTATCAGAAAGGCAAATATATAAAAGATAAATCTGGAGAATTCGTGACACAGATGAACTATTTCTGTTACCCGTCCTTCCGAAAATTCACTTGCTTCTCTCAATGCTCTCGGCGATTTCACTTCCATATTTAACAGGTGAAGTCGATATTTATTTCATATATATATATATATATATATATATATATATATATATATATTAATTGATAATTACAGTGGATGTATAGTAGCTAGTGCAATGGCACCTGCAGATATTCAAGGTTGTAGAATATGACAGTATACTCAAAATCACAATTTTTATTATTTATTAAATTTTTTCATCTTATCGTCGTGAGTTTGGGAAAGATATATATATATATATATATATATATATATATATATATATATATATATACATTGCAGTATGTTGTAGCTATTTTAATGTTTTTTCATGCATACACATATATATATATATATATATATATATATATATATATATATGTGTGTGTGTGTGTGTGTGTGTGTGTGTGTGTGTGTGTATAAACAAACAAACAACCTACAAATAATTGCATTTGGATCTATATGTATTTCTACTCAATAATATCTTCAAAAAATTATATGATGCCCACCTAGATATTTATCCAAATTTTGCAAGAAGCAGCATTTCCACACCATTATATATATATATATATATATATATATATATATATGTGTGTGTGTGTGTTTGTTTGTGCGTATGTGCAATTTTGTATGTGTATGTTTGTATATATATATATATATATATACATGTGTTTGTGTATATATATATATATATATATATATATATATATATATATATATATATATATATATATATGTGTGTGTGTGTGTGTGTTTTAAAATTAGTATATAGAAAGACTGGCAAAGCTTTTTAAATGTTGACGTTTCCTGAAAATAGATTCGATTAAAAATAGATTTGATAATGCATTTCACCATTCAAGGCTTCATCAGATCCAAAAACGGAAGAACGAAATGTCTGTATGTCTATTCGTGTGTATTCTTCAATAATGGATTTTAGTATTATTCCATAAACTGGCGTTTCTCCTGATTAAAGAAGAAAGAACATGAGTGACTTTCTCAAAAAAGTCGTTAACATTTATTATGGTTTATATTCATTACACTTAGTGGGTGTCGAAAGTTGTTAATGTACTTTCTTAGCATCTTTTGTACCGAATTTAAATATTATTGACAATAGAAAGATTTGATTTTTTTTTTTAATCTATATGTTTTTCGTTTCGACAGTATATTTTTAAAATTAAGATATAGATATCCCGAGAATGGTTGAAATGGAATATACATGGATAACGCAAAAAAATCTATATTGTATGTTTATTAATAGCTATCTATCTATCTATATATATATATATATATATATATATATATATATATATATATATATATATTATTGTGGAAAAATAAAAGGAAATTACCTGCGCTTATGGGGCGGACGTCGAATCTGAGTGGTTGACGGATTCTAGTTTATCAAAGCGAGGCTGCTCCAACTGACTGATTTTGTAGTCTTTTGTAATCGGAAAGGTTGGGATGCGCAGGTTTTCGCTTTGTTATTTAAATTCTGACTTCTCTTCCTTTTCTCTATCTATATTTTTTTAGAAAAACTTTACGCGATGAGAGTCATTTTGTGCGCTCTTCTCTCTATTATTTGATCCCTGTTTAAAATTGAGACGCGAGACTAGGCGTGTTTCGCAACATTTATTTCCGGACCCACTTTGTTTACCCTTGAGTCGATGAAATTTTTGCGAATGTGTGTGCGTGTATTCTATGAGAATGTTATCTGCTCTATGACAATCATAGTTCTAAGAATCGCCAGAAGTCAGAAAATCCTACTATTTACCCAAAGCTGGGAGGAGTTGAAGAGATGTATTTATCACCTTTCCAAGGGTATTTTCATATAAATAAATATATCGAACACGACTGAAATTCGAACGGCCAACAAGCAGCTAGCAGACAGAAAACTCTCGCTAAAAAAAAAAAAAACTACGAATTTATCATCAATTTATATGTTGCATACAGTGTACTTGTACTAGATATGTTGCTATGAAGGGGAAAGTGTGCGTTGTAGATCACTGACAATTGAGCACACCACTTCACTTGTGATGGTTTTTCAGTAAATAGTTATAAATTATGAACCCTCATTCCTCTACTTGATGAAAGAATCCATAAATACATACATATATGCCTACATATATATATGCATACATGCATATAGATCCTGTCGACTCACAAAGTGAGTATGACCATCACTGACATGTCTAATCTATCAGTTAAACTCACCCACCATTGCATTTATTTGTGATGTGAACAAGAGTTGCTCGTAAAGTCAGCCATCGATCTGCATTACTTGTTACATATATAGCATGTCAAATCATCTCCGGCTGGTGGAAGTTGACATTGAACATCATAAATTCCAATGTGCCTTTTTATATGTCTTGCCACACACGACCTGAACGTGCACACTCTAGTGCAGTTCGGGCATTCAAAGCATGCCATTACGAAACCGTCATATGCAATAGACTGCTGGTGTTGGTGTGATTTCTGGACAGATATATCCAATTGCATTGGGCATATGGCCAAGCTGGCATTTCATGAGAATTCAGGGATCACTTCCGAACTCCTCTCTTCAATTCTGCATATTTTTGTGTAGTTCTTTCGTAGTAATTGTGAAATAAAAGTGATTCTCACTATTTCAGTGCATTTCTTACCTTACTTAATTGTAATATACGGAAAAATATTCGTGAAGATGAAAAGATTATAATCAAAATAAGCAACCATAATATTCGTAATTTATTCATATATTTCTAAAAAGAATTTGCTGCCTAAATACACTATATATATATATATATATATATATATATATATATATATATATATATATATATATATATATTTTATCATTAATAGTTAAAATATTTAACGAGTATGTCTACAATCTTAATTTAAGCGTTGTTTCCATGAAATTCTACAATAATTAAAAAGTATCAACCGGGGAATAATATATAATATTTTGACTTTGTTTTAATACTAGAGAAAAGAGTACTATAAATTACGATGGAAGTAATATTATTCAAAAATCAATGAGTTAATAAACTAATTAATTACATTTCTGCTGTAGCATAACTACAGACGATAATGGGCATGTCCTTATTCACATAAATACTGTAGTAAATACTGTATGTTGGTCTGCAGTTAGAGATTCGTCTCCAGATATGCGGTCAAACATTCTGCCTCAGGGCAGAGAGGATCCCCAGACGATGCAATGTCGAAGTGCAGTCTCGTCTCAGGAAACAGCTACCGACCCCGTTTTATACGGGGTCCACGGGGGATATTTAGCAGAGCCTACGGTCTCGGATACCCCACATTAAATTCGGCATTGTGCCATATCTGACCGCATAGGGCAGTTGGTAGATATCCTGCAGCTGGAGATTCGTCTCCGACTGTGCTGGTCATACTCCCTGTTTCCGGGCAGAATGTATCCTCAGACGAGGCTATGTCGAAGGGCAGAGTCTCGTCTCCGGAAACAGCTACCCAACCCCGTTTCACATGGGGTCTACGAGGAATTTTTGGCCGAGCTTACGGGCTCAGATCCCTACATAGCCTTGTGACATATTTGACCGCTTGTGGTGGTTGGTAGTGGAATTCACTTGACTTACTTAACTAGCAGTTGGCTACTTCTTCTACGCGCCCCTCACGAATCGTATACGTATTGTGCGTGTTCTAAGTATTATCGTACACTAGAAGCATGGCCCGGCGTTGCCCGTGCTTGATTCAAAAATCGTACGACTCATACAGCACTGCACGCACTAACCTGTTTCTTCCCTCGCATAGCGTGACCTTACATTAATCTGCATTTAGGAAATACCCAACCGAAAAAACATATTTAAGGGTTGACCGATTGTCTATGTTGCACTCGGTTTGGGGGGGGCGCTCAGAGTTGAAACTTCACATGGTAACTCCCAATGACCTCCTGATAAATCCGATCGGTGTTCCCTAAAAACCGACATGGGGTTCAGGTGCAATCTGGGCGTATCGGCTTTTGGGTTTTATCGATTTTCGGCGCTGTTTAGGGGTCCGTGATCATGAAACTTCTGGACAAAACTTCTAAAGGTAGACTCTAAGAGGGTGTCAAATTTGGTTGAAATGCAATAATTCCTTCTGTAAGCAGATTTTTTCGATTATCGATTTTTCCGGAACATGAGTCCGAACTGAAAAATCGGGCTCCGTCATGTCCTTAAGGCAGCCATTTGCAAACTTGTGGTGAAAACCGCATCGAAATCGGGTGAGAAACGCGGCCTGGGCGAGGTAACAACGCCCACGACAGACACACAGACAGACAACATGAGAAATATAGATAGTAGATAGATTACACTCATAAAATAAATATATTCTAAACATTTCACGACTGTCTCTTAAACTTAAAATCTACCTAAATTTATGAAACAAGATTTTTTTTATATTCTTAGAATCAAAATTTTATGCATCGATTAAGTGTATCTTTTTTCACGTAGAATAAATATCAGACGAATGTTATCTGTTGTAGGACATCGTAACAACGTTGTGACATTAATCATTAAGCATCAACTCCTTTGTTCAGTCCTATGACTGATGCTACAAACTATTTTTTTCAGAATGATATATGAGATATGAAGCGAACTTTACACAGATCACTAAACACTGGTGTCAAACCAGTACAGATTGTTCTACCAAATACCCTCGATAAAATCATCTATAAGGACAACTAGTGTTTTCTGTATTGTATTTGATACTGTTGAAAAAATAAAATTAGCGCTTCTCTGACAAATGGCTGTCGTTGAAGAATAGAAAAAAAATCAGCAAGTCAGATTTAGTAGTTTGTGGTGTAAAGAAAAAGAAATGTTAAAAAAAAAATAACGAATAAAAACAAAGTTCATCATTATCACAACAAAACGAAATGCAACTGATATTGATGCAGTCATGACGCTACAACAATACCGTCAGAAATGTGTTCATCACGTGGAGAGTTGTGTTCACTTTTCACATATTTGTGATCCAATTTTCCATACATCGACAGGAGACTGTCTTGTCCATACAACGAATTTACTAGCACAAATATGTTGGTGACGTCAATTTAAGTAGGTCTAGCAGTGAGGAATAATATGGATATTCATTAATATATATATATATATATATATATATATATATATATATATATATATATATATATATATCACTCGCTCGACTGAGTTACATACACGACGTAATATTCAGTTCTAATTTTTACTTTTTTTTTATTTTAAATCCTTATGTAAATTACGATTTAATTTTAATGGAAAGTACTATATATTTATTTTAATACGAATTTATGTTTTTGTTTAAATAAGATCAAGTAATTTCACTTCAATTAAGAAATCTTTTTTCTTAAATTTTCAAAAAAATAAAATATGAATATTCCCCACTATTCTTTTATATTATATATAAATCCCGCTTATTTTAATTGCTAAATATATTTTAAGATTTTAAAATTAAACTGTAATCCCAGCAAAATACATAATTTTGCCAACATTGTGATAACTAGATATATTATAGTTTAAAATTGGGAATTAAGAGCTTTCTCTTTCAATTCAGTCAAAATGTTAATATATAATAAATATAAGTTTTATTGATCATATTGATATTTTTTTCGCTTTTTATTTTTCAAATGTTATTAACCAGCCTATAAAACCACTTTCTATCTCTCTATCTATCTCTCTCTCTCTCTCTATATATATATATATATATATGTGTGTGTGTGTGTGTGTGTGTGTGTGTGTGTGTGTGTGTGTGTGTGTGTGTGGCCACACTGATGAACTGTGATACAGTGAAACAGTCTGTTTGTGGATGATAATATATATGCCCCTGAACTTTAGCACTTTAGCGTAAGCGCCAATTTGAAAGCAGTGACTACTGCTGATAATGCAAATTTGTTTTATGAATTGAGCACTCTGAGACACTGATATGTTTATTCGAAAATAAAGACTTAAAAATTCACCTTCATCTCTGCCGGGAGCTGATAGCTTAGTGGAAAAATCTCCGACTGATGCCAAAATCAGTCGGGTTTCGATCCTGGCTTGAGGCAATCGTATGTATAACCACACAGATGAGCTGTGATACAGCGAAACAATCTGTCTTTGCAGGACAATATATATATATATATATATATATATATATATATATATATATATATATATATATATATTTATTAATGTGTATGTAGGTATTTAAATACACCCTTGTGCAAATTAATTAAAACAACAGCTTTAGTTTCCTTCCTGTCACAGTAAGTTCAGTTTTAGACCTACTGCAACGACAAGCTGCAAATGGTTTCTATTTTTTCCTCAGATTACGTCATTGCAGTGGTGTGCAGTAACATGATTCTATTTTCGGGCTCTATGATGAAATGTTTTGATCTTAAATATATTGTGTCATCCGTGATTGCATCAGATTTTCATCACGCCAAGGCACTATTGTCTCAACTGTCGATTAGTTGTCTTACAGCCTTTGTCCGCGATGGACGTTACACCAAAGAAGCGTACAAAATTGTAACGCTACACGAACCCAGTGGCAAGTCTTACCTGTGAACAGATCAAAGTACTATAGACTGGCAGGGAATCTCTCCTGATTTATAACCAGTCGAGAATCTATGGTAAATCTGCAAGAAACGCCTCTGTGGAATGGACTTACGAATTACTAATATGTGCACTGGGTCATGTTTCATTGGAAAAAAATACGAAAAAAAAAGTAAATAATAACTGAATTATTCAATTTGTTTCAATTAATTTGCACAAGAGTGTATATATAAATATATGTTTCTCTGTCTTTGGTAACCGCCGTGACGGGTTTGAACGTGCTGGTCATGTTGAGACTCTTAGATAACGTGCTCTCTTACAGGAAATTTAACTATGTTCCGCTCAGCATAGTTACCCTATGAAACACAGGTGGGCTCTATGGGTGTTGAACAAACATAAATTTCGCCAAGAAACCGTCTGCAACAGGGACTGACTAGGCGCCCTGTGAGACCGAACTCCTCGGATACGAGTGACTAGCAATCATGTATGTGCGTGTATGTGTGTGCGTATCTCTAGAGACTAAAAAATAGATGACACTATAAATAGCCCTCAAACTGTTGATAAGGAGTAAAAAACAAATACCATACATACTTCGAGAGGATAAAAATAAAATATCTTAATGTTACTGCTTTATCTGTAAAATCCGGATAAACTGGGTAAATTTAATCTCATTTTAATATTGAAAAGAAAAGGAAAAACAATAAACATAGAAATAAAACGAATGTATCTTCATATCTAAAGTAAACAAGATCTAGTTTTCTTTTCCTATCTTAATCCGTTGACCTCTGTTACAGCAGCAGTCTAAAGTTTTCTTCCCGTTCCTTAATAATGCTTGTATTTTTCTTATTTTTTCTCACTCAGTAAAGCCTTGTTTTGCGGCTTTATTAAATGCATGCGGCGAGATGATTTCAAAAAACGATTACTACTTCGAAACTAGCCTGAGAATTATTACTTTGTATTTCAGATCAATTTATCTAGAAGCCGTAGAATAAATGTAATAACTAACTGAACATTCCCATAAAAAGCAATAGAATTAAATTAATTAATTACTTGCAAAAAATAACGGTTACAATATTAATCATAATTATAATAGAAAGGATGTTCCTTATTTAATTCACTGCTGATTTTTTACAAACATCAAGAGAGCTCAGAAGACAATGCTCAGATGAGAGCACAGACGAGAGAGAGCTCAAACGAGAGAGCTCATATGAGAGCTCAAACGAGAGAGCTTAGACGAGAGAGCTCAGATTAGAGATCAGCCGAGAGCTCAGCCGAGATAGATCAGCAGAGAGAGAGCTTAGCCGAGATAGATCAGATGAGAGCTCAGCCGAGAGAGCTCAGATGAGAGATCTGCCGAGATAGATCAGATGAGAGCTCAGCCGAGAGAGCTCAGATGAGAGATCTGCCGAGAGAGCTCAGATGAGAGAGCTCAGACGAGAGAGCTCAGACGAGAGACCTCAAAAGGGAGAGCTGAGATGAGAGCTCACTCGAGAGAGCTCAGACGAGAGAGCTCAGATTAGAGATCAGCCGAGAGAGCACAACCGAGAGAGCTCAGATGAGAGCTCAACCGAGAGCTCAGCAGAGATAGATCAGCCGAGAGAGCTCAGCCGAGATAGATCAGATGAGAGCTCAGCCGAGAGAGCTCAGATGAGATAGATCAGATGAGAGCTCAGCCGAGAGAGCTCAGACGAAACAGCTTAGATGAGAGAGAAATACATTTTTGGTAAGACGGTCTTTCTTTTTTATTCTTTTTCGTTTTTTCGCTTTACCTTTACTTCAAACATTTTGACTATTCTTTCTTTTGTCTATTTTTGCTTTTTTTTTTTTTAATGCGTCAATTTTATTTTAATTATCAAATTCCTATATTCTAAATCTACACTGGCGCCAACAGAAATCTGTGAATGCAGTGGACACAGCGCACAAGCGCTGTAGAAATCTTAAAGGAAACGGAACAAAAGGACAGTTCTATTGAGAATCAGAAAGAGATGGATGAAATTTCTTAGACAGGTAATGATGAAGAATTGGGAATAAAATGATGCAGCGTAATATTTATTTCAAATTTATAATATTTATTTAAATATTTATAGTTCGTCTCGCTAGAACAATTACGATGAGTAATAAATAAATTACGATGAGTAATAAATAAATTACGATGAGTAATAAATTTGATCCTTATTTCGTGCACTATATTTTCGCCCTTGTGCGACACCTAAGCTACCTTTGAAAACAATCGAAGGGAGGCAGGAACTGTTTTTTTTTATGGTTTATCAACCCTTTGCCTTTCATTAAAGCTGAAACTTATTTTTGGATTGTAAGAAATTTTTTGAAGATAATGGTTTTTGATACATGTTTTACTATTTAGCCCAAAGCTAAGAGATTACCTGAATTCATAGCTTTTCACATAAGCGAATATAAGAAACCCAACAGGAATTCGAACTCGACTCTTCGACTTCTAATTCCATGCCCTTATCCATTACCCAGCCTGTTCATTTAAGCTAACAGCACCTGGTATTCCTCAGCGGTTAACTATCTTGGTACTGACCAGCTTCAATGTTGCTTTAAGATCGCACGAGAGCCGGTATTTCAACGCTAATGAGGAAGGAAGGCATGCAGAATTTGACACTCAAAGGGCATATCGATGGCAAAATGGAGAGCTGGAGACAGAGGTTCTCCTACCTGACGAGCTTTTGTGAATGGATTGCGGAACTATGGTAACAAGGCAAACGTCACGAAAATTGCAGAAAGGCTAGGTAAAATAGAAAGTTGGGAATAGCCGGAATCGTCCACGTCTTGAAGGAAGACTGCGCATAGAAGAAGATGCTTATTATTATTATTATTTTGCAAAATGAAAACAGCAATAACCAAGTTCTGAAAGTTTAGATTTTGTTTCAGTTTGTAAATAAAAGCTGCATAAGAATATCATTTATGAATATATGTTTAAGATGTATCATCCTTTATAGAGATATCGATATTTTTTTTTTCCTCAACAACCGAACGAGCTATTTCAAAGAGATATTTTCTGAAAAGAGATACCATTGGTACGAGGTCATATTCGTGACGCAGAACACTTGCGGGCGGGGAATAATTTCTATATTTATTGTGTAGAAACAGAAATTATACTAGCACACAGATGCAATTACTGCTATACACAAGACGGACAAGAAAAACATTGGGCTCTGTAAGATTACTCGGACAATCAGTGAGAACTGACTTTTATATGAAATACATGAAAGGCTGGTATGACAGAGTGCATATAATTTTTGGATGCCTGTTAATATTTGATAGAACTCTCACATATTTGCACATAAGCATTCTTCTTCTTCTTCTTCTTCTTCTTTGTAGCGTGCCCCTTCAAAACGTGGACAGCCCAGATCTTTACAAGTCATTCTCCTTTGTAACTCATAGTTTCGTGAAGATTGACAAGCCACTCCTTGTCCAATTTAACACTATATATATATATATATATATATATATATATATATATATATATATATATATATATATATATATATATATATATGAAAAGAAAAATATACTGAAAAAACAAACAAAAATCCTAATATGCGATTATGCTGTTTTAATGTTTAAATGTCAACGTCGGACGTTTCGGTCTAATAGACCATCTTCAGGACATATTCAAAAACATAATTAACATAGACCATATACAATTCAACATGAAAAAGACGATTTTTATGTTTTATGAATATGTCCTGAAGATGGTCTTTAGACCGAAACGTCCGACGTTGATATTAAACATTAAAACAGCATAATCGCATATCAGTATTTTGTTTGTTTTTCAGTATATTTTCTTCATATCTATATCCATATATTGCTTTTATATATATATATATATATATATATATATATATATATATATATATATATATATATATATATGTGTGTGTGTGTGTGTGTGTGTGTGTGTGTGTGTGTGTGTGTGTGTGAAATGACCTCTTTTGCCCTCTTTGCCGTATGAATGTTTAGGAGTTCGGATCCAACAGTTCAAATGCCTGAACATATGTTTTAATACATTGGTGAAGCCTTCTGCAGAGCCACCCGCACTATAGAAATAACTGTATAGATAGAAGTGGTACACGTGTTGTGTCACATGTTCTCCAAATAACTCACCTCATATAATTCAGAAGTTTTCTTCGCCGAAACTAGTCGGCAAATAGGGCTATTCCACTGTTTCACCCATAAGTGTGGGGAATAGAAGAATTCATATCTTTCCCAATATATTTGTGCGTAGGTGAATCTAATCATTTTGATTACATTACTAAAATTACCGGATAAATCTTCTATCACTATTTTGTGTGAAAATGATTTTGATTCCCTCTAAGGAAGGTCTTTAAATATATTTTTTTTTTCTTGAATGTCCTTTCTCATCAATTTGTATATTCTAACCTATAAAACAAAACTACATTCATTTGATTACCTCAGGGGAAAATTTTCGCCTACTTGGGCAAACATTTTCCACTGAACTGAAGTGGATTGGTGTTAATATTTAAAAAGAAAAATATTTTGTCATCTCCTCCAAATTATCATTGCTTGTACTGCCTTCAACACCAGGAGCTGAATTAGAACTCATCGTAATTTAATAATATGGAAATCGCGTTTGCTATTGTATACTTGAATACACTTGGAGCAAGAAAAATATATAGCTAATAAATTATTGAAGAAACGCCTTAATAATATACTTAGTGATTTAAAATACTTTACATATGTTATGTTTGTACAATATTAACAGAAGAGAACAATAGGGAAAACACGATTGCATTTAAGATGACTTTTTATTTTCTTCCACACACACACACACACACGCACACACACACACACACACATATATATATATATATATATATATATATATATATATATATACGCAGACAAACAGACATATATATAGAGAGAGAGGGGAGAGGAGAGGAGAGGAGAGGAGAGGAGGCACGGTGTAGTAATGGATAGCGGCTTGGATTGAGAAATTGGAGAGCCGAATTCGAATTCCAGTCGAATCCATTACATTCACTTACGTGCTAATAACCGTGGCAAATGTGTGAATCCTCTTCTTCTCCCTCCAGCTATGGGTAAAGAGCAGAACAGACTGTGTTCTATAGCCTTGGATGGCAACTGGTCTAGAAGAAGGACGACTCTGTATTACGGAGGGTCGTTTGGGGACCTTGTGGCACTTAGTGTACCAGGTCTCTGTATTCAGCCCTTCAAAAAGTGTGGATGGCCGGCCTGCACGAAACCTCACCACTATAATCAAATCTCATGTGCTGTTGTCGGGCAGTCGGTTTCCTAGAACTGATCTGCTTGACCCTCATACGTAGACGGGAAAGTCGAGAATATATATATATATATATATATATATATATATATATATATATATATATGGGTAATGGAGGAAGAGATGAAATGAAGTATGAGAGAGAAAGCGGAAGGTGGATGGGAAATAACAAATATGTTTTACAGAATTTAAACAAAGTGTAAACTACAAAAACACAGAATGCATGGATATCACTAAAAGGATTAGCCCGAAATGCGATTTGCACGTCGGGAAGGCTAAAATCAAGCACATGTGGAAGCTTAAATATCTGGGAATTGTTTTGACAGAGAACGCCAAGTGAGACATTGAGATCCGTAGACTTGTTTGGATGGCCAATGTCGCATTCCCAAAGTTGAGCAGAGTATTGCGAGAAAGAAGGAACGCTTTGGTAACAAAGAAAAGCGTTCTGAGCTGTTACGCGACACCTGTCCTTCTTTTACGGCAGCGAATGTTGGACGGTCTCCTTAAAGATGAAGAAGAGACTCGAGGCGACGGAGACGTGGTTTTACAGAAGGATACCGAGGATATCATAGACCGAGCGTGTGAGCAACGATGAGGTCGTGGAGAAGATGCAACCAAGGAGGAGTTTTATTTAAAATCAGGAAGCAGCATCTGAAGTTTCTGGGACGAACAGAGGGAAAGAGAGACAAGAGAATACAACTCATTACTAACCTGGCGGGCTTAAGCAAGTGGATGGCAGAACGTCATCTGTGGTGGGTGGTAGAAGGATGAAACTTATTGAAATATACAAGGGATAGTGGGGAGTGGAGAGCCATGATCGCCTACTTCCTGAAAGGAAACTGCAGATAAAAAGAAAGAAAGACTAACAGACAGGCAAATGCCAGTAGAAAAAAAAGTGAGCAAGACCTCAACTGTTATATAATATCTAATAGCCTATTTCTAAAATTTTAAGGAATGTTGCAAAAGTAAATGAATATATTGTTTAATAAATAAACGGAATGTCTACGGTAATATGAATCTCCACTAAAAATTAACGCTTATATTGATAAAATATGTCGGATTAATAAATAAAAAAAAACATTACTTTTTAGAAATAGTTTTCTTTACGTTTGGATTGGAAACTGGGCAGATATTAAAATTTCGAGAGTCTAAGATGAGAGATATTTCACTTAAAGGCAATATTCAGCGTTGCTTGAAGGGCAAATCGTCTGCGTGGCCGAGTCGGTTAATGCATATCAAAATTATCTAGTGAAGCAGATTTGAATCCTACCGGCGAACGTTTTATTTTTATTATCTTTAACAAAATTTCTCAAATTTTCCCTCCTGTTGACAAAAATCAATTACTGATTGATAAATAAACAGTGCGTCTATATAAGAATATCCACTAAAATGTCGTTTAAGTTGATCAATATCTATCGGATTAATACATTTTAAAATATCAAATACTTCTTTAGAAATCGCACACACACACACACACACACACACACACACACACACACACATATATATATATATATATATATATATATATATATATATATATATATATATAGAAAGAGGTTGAGAGATTTATCTTCAGTTTTCCTTTATCAAATTTTCTTTGAAAGTGTTAATAGTTCGCATAGTATCCTTCTTGTTTGTTGTTCTCTAATCTTGCCATATTGACATACGCACTTTAAAACTGACATATATATATATATATATATATATATATATATATAGAGAGAGAGAGAGAGAGAGAGAAAGAGAGAGAGATAGTTAATATATATATATATGTATAGAGAGACAGAGAGAGAGAGTTTAACACCATATTGAGAAAGATTGACAAGAAAAGATTCAGATAGATAGCTAAATAGACCGGTAGTAATTAGGAGTTCTTCGCCCAAAACACTCGAATGATTAAAAAGACCATATTCAGATGGATTGACAAGGAAATGTTCAGCTAAATAGTTATATATATATATATATATATATATATATATATAGATATAGATAAATAGAGAGAGAGAGAGAGAATATATATATATATATATATGTAGAGAGAGAGAGAGAGAGTTTAACACCATATTGAAAAGATTGACAAGAAAAGATTCAGATAGATAGCTAAATAGACCGGTAGTAATTAGGAGTTCTTCGCCCAAAACATTCGAATGATTAAAAGACCATATTCAGATGGATTGACAAAATGTTCAGCTAAATAGTTATATATATATATATATATATATATATATATATAGAGAGAGAGAGAGAGAAAGAAGAGAAAGAGATAAAGAATATAGATTGACAAGAAAAATATTCATATATATATATATATATATATATATATATATATATATATATATATATATATATATAAATACTTATTCTACAGCAGGATACATTCTATTATCAGTTAACGTTGCAGACAGGAAAGATACGGAATAAAAATACAAGAAAGAAATCACATTCTTCCGAGAATAAACTAAGCAGAGATAAGGAAAATATTAACGCGTTTGCGCGAGGGAGTGGGGAGGGTAATTGCAAAGAGATGAGCAGAGAGCTAAAATGGAAGATTATCTTTTCTATCTCAGCGAGGAACAGATATTAATACGTATGGTTGATAGAAGGCTGCTTTTGTTTCCAGAGAGAAATTGAAGTATTATTTTAAATAATATAGCGATTGTAAAAGGAGAAATCAAAATTTCTAAATAGTGCTTACGTGTCAGCCACTACAATGTTATATAACAACAATTTATTTAAGTAAAATTGTATGAAACCACTCGCATATAATGTATATATATATATATATATATATATATATATATATATATAGATAGATAGATAGATAGATAGATAGACAGATAGATATATGCGTGTGTGCGTGTGTGTGTGTGTGTGTGTAGACTAAAGGGACAAATGAAAAAACTATAAATAGCCGACGCGTTTAGTCTCCTGAGGGACTTAATCATGGAAATGTAGGGTTTATCTTGTTGCACTTGTTTATATACAAAAGCGTGGATGTCATTGGTTTATCAAGGCTTTTAAAATTGAGGACGTCCATGAATGTTTATCAGGTAATTGATGGGTCAGTCAAAACATGTGGAGGACACAAAATCTGACAAAATGTAAGCGAATAATATTGAAGATTTTTTCAAATGATTATTATCCAAATTCGGATTAGATTGTTATATAACATGAAGTGATGGATTTAACCGGTTTCTTTTGATTTTCCATCATATTTGTGGTGGTGTATTAGGAAAGTAGTAGTATTTCTTTCAGAAAATATGAGATTGTAAAAAAAAAAATATATATATATACTTCCCCAATTTTTCACAATCTCATATTTTCTGAAAGGCCAGAGAATACATTTATGTTTTTTTTTTATATCAGTTACATTACAGATAGGAACTAATTACCTAACTACCTGGTTTCTACACAACCCCCGACACACACACACACACACACACACACACACACACACACACATATATATATATATATATATATATATATATATATATATATCTTCCCTGATTATTCACAATCACATATTTTCTGAAAAGTAGTAGTAAAAAACATATTAGTAAAAAGTTTATATTTTTAGTAGTATTTCTTTCAGAAAATATGAGATTGTGAAAAATCAAAATATATATATATATATATATATATATATATATATATATATATATAGATGATGAGTTTGTGACCTGGGTTTCACGCTTTCAAATTTATCCATATTCGTAAAAAGAATGGCGCGAGTGCTCAACCCGTGGGGAGCGGAATATGTGTGAAAAGTGTATATAAATATAAATGTTAGTTCTATCTCTGATATTGAGCGCTTTTATAAGTACCACGCATATAATATATAAATAATTATACGTATATATATTTATTTATATTTATATACACTTTTCACACATATATTTCGCTCCCCCACGGGTTGAGCACTCGCGCCATTCTTTTTACGAATATGGATAAATGTGAAAGCGTCAAACCCAGGGTCACAAACTCACATCTATCCAACCAAATATGTTAGCTCTATCTCTGATATTGAGCGCTTTCTAATAAATACCGTATATATAATATATAAATAATTATACATATATATATTTATTTATATTTATATACACTTTCACACACACACACACACACACATATATATATATATATATATATATATATATATATATATATATATCAGGGATATATATATATATATATATATATATATATATATATATATATATATATATATATATATATATATATATATATATATATATATATATATATATATATATATATATATATATATATATATTTATATATATATATATATATATATATATATATATATATATATATATATATATATATATATAAATATATATATATATATATATATATATATATATATATATATATATTCCTCGATTTTCACAGTCTCATTTTTCAGAAAGAAATACCAATAAAAATATAAACTTTTTACTCATACTTTTTTCTCACGTGTATTGAGCACTTTTTAATACTACTGTTTCCTGGTCTGATACAGCACTGATCAATATCCTGCAATTAAAAATATATACAACTCAATCCATAATACGTGAGAGAAGAGTTTTAGCTATGACAGTCTAAATTGCAGTGAAAAGAAATTGAAAATGAAATCGTACGTGAAAACATTTTTACCACAGGAGAGAAAGAAGGCTAGAAAGGGCGAAGATCACCTTGAATAAGTTGAAACATGATCCTGAATATATATATATATATATATATATATATATATATATATATATATATATATATATATGAACTGTATTCCAATCCTTCATGAGCTTCCAATCCTTATCTATGATTAATTAATTATGGACATATCATTTTCCTTTATAATCGATTTCATCACGATTCTTCTGTTAAGCTTTGAGAGTAATTATACATTATTTTTGTTCAAAATATAGTCCAATAGGGTTATAAAAATCACGGAGAATTTCAGATACAACGGTTCAAACCTAATCTAACAATCGGACAATTTTGCTGTTAAACTATTGGGCCAATTTTGTTGTTACACCCAATAAGTGCATATGCGAGTGTGTGTGTTGTGTTGAAATCACGTAGTTACGTAATTATTTTCTATCTGTAATGTAATTGAAATTAAGAACATAGATGTATTCTCTGGCCTTGAAGATGTATCACTTTTTTAACGCAAAATAAAAAACAAAAATCATATCTGCGTCTGCGCAATCGATTTATACACCATTTATCGGCATACGTCTAATTACATAATTCATGTTCGATATATTTTCCCATAAATTTAGGAACGAATTTTTGATATTGAGAAATAACGTTCTTACTTCCATAAATCGATAATTATAAAGAAAACAAGTTTACCAATTAGATCTGCTAAAAAAATATTAGTATAAGTTATTTTTTTGTCGTGTTGAAATCTTAGACAACACCCAGCTGAGTTCATCTATCATAAACAATATTTAATCTCGATGTGATTTAAGATTTCAATTTATCTTTAGGGTTAATAAGTTAATCCATGGAAATTATTTTTTCTTAGACAACTGAATTAATAAAAAAAAATGATTCAGTATCACTTATTAATCTGTGAATCTGACAGTTAACAAATCACTCTAAAGATGAAGCATTATAAATGACCAGCTAAGACGTTATTATTGATTACACTGTTTATCTTTCAGTAAAAATTAATTCAATAATATATCGTTGAAAAATATGATGATTCGTAAATTGAATTTCGCCGAAATGATTTAATCAAATGCCAACTGATTCTCTATTACAAATATAATCATTCTTCATCAACAATTAAAAAGGATACAAGCGCCATCAAAAAAAAAAATAATAATAGCGAAGTCAAAACGAGGAATGATACACCAAATATGAAACAAAGCGACATTTGTACAAAGTTATTGCGTATAATATTATTCAAAGAAACGTCACCATATTGTCTATAACCAGACTCTATTAGAGGTGCCTGCAATATAAACAAGAAAAAGAATAACCTTTGAGATAGAGGCAATATCTCCACAAGTCTTTTCATAAAAATGAAATCCAGATATGAACACACTAACTGAGAGGGATCAATTGCGATTTCAGAAACTTCAACATTATAATAGCCAGCCTATATAATAATAAATAATAATATATATATATATATATATATATATATATATATATATATATATATTTGATCAGTTTATTTCTAGCGTCAACTGAAATCTTAACATTGTTTTCACACTGCCAATAAACTCTTTGTTGTCCCTGCCCCCGGAGGAGAATGTATCCTAAAACATCAGGTACGAGATTAATCGTAGTCTGCATGATAATAAAAACTTCCAAAAACGAGTTATCTCGTGGTCGGCAATCAATGTGTCAAATATTGTATTTTCATTAACGAAACTTCTATTTAAATTGGCTGCGGAACGCTATCCAGTGGACCCAATGAAAGTTGAACACACAACACAGGAAATAGCTTTTAATTTTCAGTTATGGATCGAAGAAGATTAGGGATGGATCTTTTTTGATTAACAGACGAAGGAAAATATTACACCAAAATTCGAAGGAGCACTGGAATAGCCAAAGATCTATTCCAAAAATCTAACAAATTCTTTTGAAACGGAAAAAAATTCGTTAGAAACAAAAAAATATAACAGTTATTTAATATCGGACCACCTATATGACAGTGAATATGTCTTCTCGTGAGTATTATTTGTTATCTGAAAGTCATTTTCTTTTTCATTGTTCGAAGATATTCTTTTCTTACCTACCCTCTTTGAATTGGTGTCTCTTTTAGCCCTAATTCTGTTGAAACTTACTTGATTATAACCTTGAACCCATTAATCTCTGTTCATATGAATCGACAAGGCAGGCACTTGAAGTTGAAACACCGGATGTTGTCACAAAATGCCGCAAGCAAGATAGAGAACTCCGTTTATTTTTCAGTGAATGATGAGAACAAAGCAAGGGAGCCAGCGGGAGAAAATAAGGAGAGAAAAATGGGATAGAAATGAAGTCGGTCAAAAGAGAATAAGAAAACGCGAGAAAAGCATCAGGAAGAAAACAAAGAAAAAATGGCGTCGATCAATTAAATAAAACTAGGCATTAACGGTGAAAAGCAATAAATGATCAATTGGGCGCCGCGCGTGATTGGCAGAAGGAAATAAAGCAAAGGGGAAAGGATGGCAAATGATCAGGTGTAAGAGCATTTTTTTACCATACATAAGTTGGCATTAAGGTGGATAATAAAAAATACTAGATGAAAAGAAAAGAAAAATGAAATAAATAGGGAAAGGATGAGAATAGAAAGGAATGATTGCAATGAAGATGGCGGGAAATTCGTAAAAAGGTTCTGGGATGTAGGGCAGAGAAATTAAGGCGAGACGAATTATATTATTTATGTTACGACTTCTTCCAATATATGAAAAAAAAAGGCAAGAACAAAATGTGACTACAAAAGGAAATTTGTTATAGAAAATAAATCTAGAAGAAAAAGAAGAAGAAGAAGAAAAGAAGAAGAAGAACTTGATAAGAGAGGAAAAGTGAAAAAGAAAACGAAGGCAAATATATAATAAGATGGAGAATTTAGTGTAAGAAAAATAGATGAAAAAGAGTCGAGGTGAAAAAGAGAAGGCATAACGCAAACTAGCAGAACGGCAACAATAAAGTAAAAAAAAAAAAAAAGACAGGAAGTTGAAATCAGTAAGAATTAAAAGACAGAAAGAAGAAGAAGAAGAAGAAGAAGAAGAAGAAGAAGAAGAAGAAGAAGAAGAACAACAACAACAACAACAACAACAACAACAACAACCACTACCACCAGGAGGAGGAGGAGAATTAGGTGAAGAAAATGGAGGAGGAGAAAGAGGAGCAGGAGAAAAAGGATGAGAAAAAGAAGAAGAATCTTGCGTAAAAATAATTCGCTAGAAGTAAAGAATCTACTGCTGCAGCTTGTTATTATTATTGTCGTTGTTGTTATTATGTCAGTAAAGGTAGAACGAGAAAGATTTTTTTTTTAATTCCAGGATGCAGTTGACAAGAAAAATATAAATAACAACGGAAGAAAACGACAAAAAACTGGAATTAGAAGTAGAAAAAAAGAAAGCAAGCAAGCAAGAAAGAAAGAAAGAAAGAAAGAAAGAAAGAAAGAAAGAAAGAAAGAAAAATCGTTATTTAAAAGTATGGATGAAACAAGAAAGAAAGAAGCAAAGAAAGAAAGAAAGAAAGAAAGAAAGAAAGAAAGAAAGAAGACAGAAAGAAAAAAGACAGAAAGAAAGAAAGAAAGAAAGAAAGAAGGAAGAAAGAAAGAAAGAAAGAAAAAAGGAAAAAGGAAGAAAGAAAGAAAGAAAAAAGGAAGGAAGGATGAAAGAAAGAAAAAAAGAAAAAAGAAAGAAAGAAAGAAAGAAAGAAAGAAAGAAAAAAGAAAGAAAGAAGTATAAGAATTTTTAAGAAAGGATCAAACCAGGAAAAATCGAAGAGCAAAAAAAGAGCAGATCGCAAAAGGAATTTAAGGGGGAAAATAAAATGTGTACATGGAAGCGTTTTATATTGCTGTATTGTTTATCGTAGCCTCGGGTGTGTATTTCAGAGACCCATCGATAAGGCAGGGTGCAGTGAAGAGATTAAAAAAAAACAAAAAAAAACTGGAAGATTACTCATGTCAATGATCAGATTTGCGGAAAACTGAACCCCCTGTACTGTTTGTGATTTCATTGAAGTGCAATTTCATGCTTGCATGACCTCAAGAACGATTGGGAGTTTGCAGGGAGGGGGTCAGAGCTGAGACGTGTGCGAATCTTCTTATTATTTTTTTTCTTTTTCCATCCCTATTTTTCCTGCCTCAGGAGGCGGGGGGAGGCTCAAGCGTTTGCTAAAGTCGTCTATAGAGACAATCAAGTCAATACAATACAGCAAGGCCCAAAAGATCAATTCCTGTCTCCCTCTTTACACTATAATCATTGCCTTATACCAGACAGATTTACGTTTTAAGAAATATTTGTCAAGTGATCGATAACTTGTCCTTAGTCGATATTATCATCTCTGGTTTGTCGTCACGTCAAAATTGATATATAGGCGGGTTTAACAATGGGTTACTTAAATCATTAGAGTAGTTACTTCCCTTCCAGAATTAATTATTAATTATAAAGATTTAACATTCATTATAAATTATAATGAGTCTTATAAAGTATACATTCCATTATAATGTGGTACATAGGAATTGTTGATTGGTTGGAAAAGATTCTAGTAGACATTGAAGAGATTCCTGGAAACCCATGCCTGAAAAAATGCAAAAAATTGTTCTCACGAGTTCAGCTCACACCTTACGAAGGGCTTTATGCAGGTAAAATATGTGTGTTTTTTTTTTTGTTGTTTTTTAGTTAATAAGTGGAAAATTTAATGACGCTATTTCTCACCTTAAGTTTCTGAGCGGATAGAAATGTTTACACATCAGAAACCAAAGCAAATAAAATAATATATATATATATATATATATATATATATATATGTGTGTGTGTGTGTGTGTGTGTGTGTGTGTGTGTGTGTTGGGAGCGTACGTATGTGTATGATTCGTTGAATATGACAAACAAGGGAAATTAATTTTATTTATTTTTTCCAGCATTATATTTTTTTTTCGTTTGGTAAGAACGTAATCTAAATAAAATGCGAATTAAATTTTTCCTGTCTGCTATATTTAAAGAAACATGCTTAACAGAAATGTTGCAGAATATATATATATATATATATATATATATATATATATATATATATATATATATATATATTATAAATTAATTGATTTAAAAATATGGTTATTTTCGCTACACAGTTCCAACCATGTTTCAAAATAGAAGCTAAAAACCCTAATTTTATTTTTGCAAATAAATTAAAAGCATTAGTTCCATTTCATCTTCAAGCGAATTTTGGAGTAACTTTTAAAATTTACCGGGTTTTAAATACACAGCTAAAATCACGTTTCCATGGTTGGAACTGTGTAGCGAAAATAACCATATTTTAAATCAATTAATTTATAATATTAATGCTCTGTAAATTTACATTGAGCACTATTTTGTAAAAATAAAATATCTATAAGAACACCGGATTTTATATCTTACTGTTCTTTCTTTTATTTTTTATTATATATATATATATATATATATATATATATATATATATATATATATATATATATATATAATTTATGTGTGTGTGTACAGACAAACCTCTTATCAACGGACTAATAGGGGGGATGCTAAAGTCGTTTATAGAGACAATCAAATCAATACAAATCCCAAAAGATCAATTCCTGTCTCCCTGTTATACTTGACGTACCTATTCTATTATTAATAGACTCTCCCACACATAATAAGTAGTAGTAGTAGTAACGGTTGCCAGTTCGGCTCAGTGGTGTTGAGCGAGTCAGTCGATATCGGACCTGGAAGTACCAACCATCACAACTAGATTGCATTGTCATTAACTCTTATGTCAAGTTCCTAACGTTTTGTATGTCGAACCTAATTTAGGACGACTTATTGAAATACAAGCCTCCACTGTCAAAACTACTCTACAACACTCCCCCATTACACTATTATCGTGGCTTTATACCAGACAGATTTACGTTTAAGAAATATTTGTCACATGATCGCTAATTTATCCTTAGTCGACATTATCATCTCTGGTTGGTCGTCACGTCAAAACCATTCCTGATTAAGGTTTTACTTAAACCCTTAGTATAGTTTCTTAACTTCCAGTATTAATTATTAATTATAAAGATTTAACTCCCATTATAAATTAGAATGATTCTATAATGAATAATTCCTCTATTAAAGTTGCCTGCTTATAAATACCCAAAGCCAGGAAATACAAACGACCTGGGTATGATGATAAACTACATTCGGCAGCAAGGCCTCTGTTAGGGAGGTTTTGAGGAACGTGGAACCACTTCTTAATTACTGTTGTTCGCGGATCAACCATAGCCTGGGGTAGCACCTCTTAGTTTATGCTCCTAGTTATGGGCAAACAGTTAACTCCCAAACTGGGGTCAAAACACTATGAAAGGATAAACATTTTTTTTTTAATAAAAATAGCAGCAATTTATTTTCATAGTAACAAATTATTAGCAATACGTTTTTGTAAGAAAAAAAATAAAAAATTACCTGCAATATACTTTTCTAAATGAAATTAATGCACCCAATAAAATTAAACTTTGGCATTAAATGGCCCATAAGGAGTTGATATACGTCTAAACAAAGAATCAAACGAAATGCAAAAGACTAAACGGATAAGTAACGACATTAAAAACAAATTTTCATAAGCCATGTAAGCCAACCCCATTCAATACTACTTTAATTTGAATGTCTCTAGCACCTTCTATAGGAGGAAAATGTAATTTTTGTGCAATATATATAGGAAACTTTGAAAATACGGGAAGGAAAATATTATTGATATTGATCTGGTTTCTTCAATGTTGACCGGGATGATTGTTTGGTATTTTAACACATATTTGATATTTACTTATTTATATAGACAGGATTTAAACATAGGAAGTTCGAGTCGTATTTAGATATGTTCAATGACATCGCGGTTTATTCGAACGGAACAAGATTTCACATCAGTGGATATGTTTACATCTCGCCATGAGAAAATAAGCGTGAACATTCACCCGATATTTAAAATCGATTCTAAAAATTCGCATTAAGCATGTTACATTGTAAATAATGCACACATTGACAGACTCCTAGTCTGAGAAAGACCATACAGACTACGGGTTTAATTTCCAGATTTAATTTCCAGAAGTAGAAACAGACATTCTGATAATGTTCAATAGCATAAATAGGTAGGACAGAGTAATATTGTTCATATGGACAGACAGAGAGTCAGATAAATATAATTATATAAAAAACACATACACAGCTCTATATGTTCACACATACTGTTACACGATACCTACGCAAGATAATGGGTATGTTCCCATACACATAAATACAGTAGTAAAAACTGTATGTTGGT
>CAHIKZ030005362.1:1215000-1230000 GCA_903632075.3 Acanthosepion pharaonis
AGATAGATAGATATATATATGTATATATATATTCCTTAAGTATGGGTTTTATAAAACTTTACTTCATCACCTATTTTAATAAAATCCATAAATAAAGAATATAAGGTTTGTCTACCAAAACCACAACCGGTGCAACTTCTTACGTTCTAACATAAAATTATTTTATAAGTATATGTATAATGATGTGTTTTCATGATTCAGCCCACTTAAAATTTCACAGGAGCCACTCAATATGGAGCGTTATTGTGTGGTGTTGCATAAAAAATAAAATTAAGAAAGTTCATGAATATACTAGAAGTGGTCAAGATTTGGGGTACAGGACGACTGATCACTGCTGACTTTACGACATGCAAACTACGATGTTTTTCATCGCATTTTTAAAACCAAATAAATGTAAGCTATAATGAATCATCTCTAACTCTTTAAGATTTCCAGGATCTGGAGCGGAAGCGTTTACGACTTTCCTTGCGTTTAATGTTTTTCTCATGGCTGAAATATCTAGCAATAACTCCAGTGTAACCTGGGATACATTTGCTAATACTTTCAACGGTGTCTTCGCCATGACGTTTCAAGTCTGTGTTCACTTTAGCCACTTCTTCATTGGCCGCTGAAGAGTTGAGGACATGCTTGTTTACTTCCTTGATAACTGGTCCAAACGTCGTATGAATCCTTGCATTGCTCCCAGAACCTTGTTTTTAACGCCAACTCTTTATGTTGCTGTCTCTTTTATTAAACTTCTCAAATACATATAAAAGTCCTTCATGCGCAATTTTTTTTTCTTTTCATCGTTGATGAAGAATTTCCATTTTCACTGTGATGAAAAGATTGAAAATTAACCACCAATGAGCCAAATAGACTATTGAAACTAATAAATCACTAAGACAAACTTTCAAAATCTCTACGACTCACAGCCGATCTTACGGATATGCACACTATGACAACCAAAAGCGGCAGTGTTGTGGTGGCGGTATAGAGTCGGTGGTGATGAAATATCTCCTCCTGGATTATTTTAGAGATTGGAAAAACATCCTGTCGGGAGCCTGTCTCACAAAGCAGTGGTCATTGAGAAGAAGCTTTCGGTGTGGAACTAACTTTTTATTAAGTTAATACGAAGTTAATGAGGATGATTCATCCTAATGTAAGTGGCACGACGTATCTCATCAGAAAAGTTCAGGGATAATGAAAGCAAGGAATGCAGCTCGTCAGAACATTTGGCCTGGAAATAGCAATAGAATAGCAAGAAGGTCGCGACGTTCCGCCTTTGGGATTGTAGAGTGGGTATTATTTAATTACACACAAGCCAGTGTAGACGCTTTTGAACTCTATCCAGACAGGCAATCGAGGACTGGGCATCTCCTGACCAACTATAATCGAAATACTCCATCATTTTTCAGAATCTGGTTCTTAAAACTTGAACCATTAGAGTCTTCTTAACAGAATCTTGACTTTATACTGTGTGCGATTGATAAATTGTCGTGTAAATTACGCAAAAATGAAAATAACATTGACATTTCATTTTAACAGGTAAATTTACCAAAATTACATAAAAAAATGAAATACTTTAGATGTATTCAATAAAACAAAATAGGGTGTGCGGCTATCTTTAAAAGTACTGTTCTACAGAAAAGATTACCTAACAACTTCTCAATTTTTAGTGCTGAAATTACAGCCATTGATTTAGCTCTAGACTTCATCACTAAACTTAACTCAAATAAATTCATTATTTTTGCAGATTCAGTACTCGACTCATTAAAAAATCAAAAATTAAACAATCCTTTGCTCATCAAACTCCAACATAGAATACATGCGATCTCACAAAATAAAACCATCATTTTCTGTTGGATTCCCAACCACTCTGGTGTTCATGGAAATGAAAAAGCTGATGTGGCTGCAAAAAACTCTCTGAAACTTAACACAAGTAACACAAAGGTTCCATACACTGACTATAAACACCTAAGAAATGACTTTATTTTGAAGAAATGGCAAGACGCTTGGAACAACTATCAAAACAACAAGTTATTTAAAATCAAAACCTCTCTAAAGAAACAACTAACTGAACACAGAAAATCACGCAAAGAAGAAGTAGTTTTATCCCGTATTCGCATAGGACACACGCACATAACTCACTCCTTCCTCCTAAAAGACGAAGATCCTCCTGAATGCATAGCATTGCCAGGAGGCTTATACTGTGAAGCACTTCCTGTTTGATTGCAGTGACATGGCACATATTCGAAAATTATTTTACAACGTGAACAACTTGAAAGAACTTTTCGAAAAATCAAACCCCAATTTGATCTTAACCTTTCTTAGGAAAGTTGGACTATATAATAAACTATAATTCCAATTTGGTGCCTGATGATGAAAGGTGGAACTTTGATACTTGCCAGGTGAGAAATTTTCAAAGAACTACGCACCTCTGAAAACAGTGATTTTTTTTAAAAAAAAAGCAAGACAACATTGAAAAAGAAGGAAAGGAAATATAAGTCTTTTTGAAAGCATTCAACCTTATTTAAAGAAAAACAAAAAAACAACTGTTTGACCTTAAATGATCTCTTGCTGATCGTTAAGTTTTAAACAATCAAACAAACAAATCAATAAAGTTGCAGTTGGCTTCAATAACGGCCTCCAGACGATTTCAGAATCTCTATCATCAATTCTGGACGGTCTCTTTGTTTAAGTTGGTGAATGCTGCCTTAATTCTTGCCCTCTCTGGTGTTTAAAGGGGGTCTGTCGTTCTTTCGCTCAGTTGCCACCCATATACATAATAATCAAGGGTGTTGCAGTCTGGGGAGTGAGGTGACCAGATGTAAAGCGTGTCTGCCATAAATGGGTCCTCCTGCTTGTTAGCATTTTGAAAACTCCTTTTGCCTGACATAGGGTCTCCCTCCCAGCAGCCACCTTCTTGACCCAGGACAACTCTACCTCAATCTTGATGTAGGCTTTCATGTTGTCTCTGAGTTCTTCGCCAACAAATTCGAATGTTCTTTTTTTATCGAAAAGATCGGAGTGGGTTTTCCGAGCAGCCGAACTTTTCTGATCCGCATGAGACTCATCCAACTCTTTCCGGAGCCTCTGCACCGTCCCCAGATTGACACCCAAACACACTGAAATGTTCGTATTGGAGCTTCCGGTGCGAATGCCAAACAGTACAGTAGGTCGTTTCAAGTTTTTGGCAGAGTGAATTGCGTCATAGAGCTCTTTTTCACACAGACGGTGCCAAATTGATTTTACTATAAACAGACAACGCGCATGCGCGAAATTAAAAAGATAAAATGGCGTTCAATTTACTCATCGCCACCCTGTATTTTGGTGAGTCGTTATCTTTGAATAGATATTACTCTTCTTATAAATGATATTCTTATGTACCAACCTAGTCATAGAACTTTTTTTTAAATAAATCGATATTGTATTCTCTATCTATTATAGAAAATCAGTTTCATGCCAAGTGCAGTTTGATATAGTTGCCATCAAAGCAAAGTAAAGGTCATTTTACCTATTCAAGAACAGAATTGTTTTCGAAGTCTCTATCTGCTAACTTTATCTTCTTTCGACATCAAGGCCTGTTATTTTGACTGCTTAACAATAATGTCTACACAAATATGTGTATATAGCACTTATAATGGATTATAACATAATGAAAAGAAATTAATTAGTGCATATATAAATATACACCTTTTAGTTGTATTATAATTATACCCCGTTGGTAAAAGAATCGCGGATGGCACAATTTGCCAGTGTATCAAAACAAATTGGCAGACTAGAGATAAATTATGGAAAAAAAGAAAGAACTAGAAACATACAAAGAAGGCGAAAAAATCGTCCAGTGCCTTAAATATAGTGTCCAAAAAAAAAACCCCAATGGAGTAACTAAGATAAACGTAGAGAGCTCAATACACTAAGTAGAGCAAAGGCAAACAATAATAAATCCTAAAGAGGCGGGAACTACCTACCTAGGTTTCACCTAAAACGATCTTCAGGGTAAGCTGGAAAAATTTATATGTAGAGTGTAGAGAGACTGTATCTTTAATTAACAGAAATTTCTTTTCAACAATATCGAATGAAAATATTTTATCACCGAAAAAGAAAACCCAAAAGCAAGCAGTTTCTAAGCCAACAGTATGAAGCACCAGTACAAATGAAGAGTTGAAATACGCCAAACTTCCGGTCCAGATCTTCCACTGCGAAAACAGCAGCTGCAAAGCTTCTGCAGCTGCTCTCTGCACAACGAAATCAAACGGTCAATAAAGAAGACTACATCAATCTTGAATCGTGGTAAGAGAAAAAAAACTAATGATCTGACATTAAACTATATCGACAGCTGCAGAACAGCATGAACAAAACATTCTCAGAAATATGGAGGATAGATGACTAAGGCAAAGAACCCGACAAACTTAAAGCCTTGCACTGCTTAGAATTCAGAAGGGATGATTGCTGCTACAGCAATATTTACTATTACTATAAATAAATAGAATTATTAAGCAGCAATACTTTAGTGCAAATTTCATGAATATATACATATATATGAATTTAAATGTTTAGGTTCTTTTCAATTTAACGAAATCAGATAAATTTCGCTGCAAACATTTACAAAATCGTCATCATTTTCCAGCACACACAGACACCCATACATACATACACACACACACACACACACACACACACAGATAGATAGATAGATAGATAGATAGATAGATAGATAGATAGATAGATAGATAGATAGATAGATAGATAGATAGATTACAAATCTCATGAACTGATACTTTGGACAGGTTTATCAATTGTTTCCTGTTTAGAATTTGGTTTCCGGTTCCTTCCAAAGTTTTGTACTTGTCTTTCACTTCCGGATTAACGCATTGCTTGGTTTGAATCGATTAAAAAGGGGAGTTATTATATATATATATATATATATATATATATATATATATATATATATATATGTGTGTGTGTGTGTGTGTGTGTGTGTTTTGTGTGTGTGTGTATTTCTTTCTGATCGACTTTTAATGTTGATATTAAAATGATTAAGGAAGGTACCGTATTTTTTTTTCATTTCTTTTATTTTCCCGAATAATTATCAACATACTACTAAACGTTTTATTTAAAAAAAACGCAAAGAACGCTACATTATTATTTTTCAAAAATAAACGAACAAAGGCACGATGTTCAGACGCATAACGTTGAGTGGAATAGAAAGGAGGGGGGTATCGAGAAGGAAGAAGAAGGGAAAGAGAAATGTAAAGAGAATAAGAGAAAAGATGATGAAAGCAATCGTAAATGTATGCAGAAAAGAAGGACAAAAGAAAAGAAAATGTAACGTAAATGTAAGAAAAAATGGTGAGGGAGCCCAAGCAGAATCTCTATCTATAAAAGGCAGGATGTTTGTGTGTGCGTCTGTGTAACGAATGCACGGCCGCAATTTTCGACGGATTTGCACCAAAATGTACATGCACATGCTCCAAGTTAGCGCGAAGGCCAAGACCAGCATTGCATTTCCCAACTCCCATCGATAGTGGAAATAATCGATTTTTTCATGCTTCTACGGCAGTTTTCATGTAGTTTGCGGCCATTTTGTACTGGCGAGAGTGGGAGCCAGTAGCTAGCTGCCACGAATAGGCAGGAAGATTCTATTGGCCATCGTGATAGTCAACAGCTGACTGACACGAATGTTAACTAGCATGCTAGCATGCAAAAAAAATCGATAGCTGCATTCGTCACAAGTCGGAAAAAATTAAATCTACATGGCATTTTACTGCAATTGGCTCAATCGCATGCTTAAACTCAACTTCTGATTCCGCAGAACTGGGTGGGTGTGAAAAAGTATTTGTTGTTAACATTCTCTTTTCATTCGGTTTTTCCAATTACGGGTTCTTTTTTAAAGCTGATCGTTTTGTGTTCATTTTGTTTAGTTCTTTTTTCGTAACAGATTTATTGTTTAGTATAGAGCTTAGAAAAAAATCGCAGTGTGAAGGGCACCTCTTTTAAAGGCAAGGAAGGGCAAAAATATTTTAAGTCAAGTGATAGCGATTGCTTTATGAGGCATACGATTTTTGAATCAAGCACGGGCAACGCCGGGCCATGCTGCTAGTTGTAAATATAACTATGGGGTTTTAAATTACAGTTTGTTTTTTTTTTTTTGTTTTTTTTTTCTTATCCGGCTTCATATTCACTTAATAAAAAGACAAGGGGCTAAACATTTCGCATTTCTGGTTTAAAAGATTTTTTGGATCTGGAAAAATCACAATCGCTGATTTCTCATACTGACATAGGTTGTACATGTGAGTATAATTGCTATATGGTTTTACCGTTTGAAAAACTTTGACCTTCCGAACGGATACCAGATGTTTTTCTTCAAATTCCACAGTTTGGTGGGGTATCTAAGAATTACTAGCTTAAAAGATGATCTATGATTATACCATCAACGCTTAAAAGAATATTCTGTACAGCGTATGTACGTTTTATATTGACCATTAATATCAGTAACTTCTGCTTTATAAACTATAGGTTCTGTTTTGAAAACCCCATTCCATGTGCATCTAAACTTATTTTGAAGTTACATAAATTAGTAGTGTTATTTTGCTGCACGTTAGTTTTAAGATTCCTGGTATTTTGACTATTTATTATTCTATATAAATTACGAGTGCAACTGTAGCTTAATTTAACTGTATTTTTATTGAATATATCATGTAACGTAAGTTTCCTTTCTATTACACTCAATGTTATGATTTTGTCCGTCGTGTGTTTATTTATTTTTTTAAATAACAATGTAGCGTTCTTTGTGTTTTTATTTTTATTTTTTTGTTTTTTTTTAAAATAAAACGTTGGGTGGTCAGTTGATAGAAATCGCCTGTTACTTCTATGAGGTCGAAACCAAAATCGCATGTTCAACTAACACCTAACTTTTAAAGCTAATTAAAAGCTCTACATGTTATTTTTACCTTTGCTTTATTTTCACGCGTATTTTGAGTACATTTTATACTAATGTTTCCTGGTTTGATTCAACTCTGACCATTTACCTTTTATGTTTTATATATATATATATATATATATATATATATATATATATATATATATATATATATATATCGTTGTATCAAAATATCACAAACGGTTGATAAACCGTAAAAGGCAATCCAAAAATTATATGTGCTAAATATTTTTGAAATATGAATTTCCCATAGTTTTAAAACAACTATTGCCCAATTGAGCAGTTTTTTCTAAATTCTGTTCGCCATGATATACGTTACATTATTTCATTTTACGCATATTACTATATACTTATAATCGTTGTTATCAGATATATATATATATATATATATATATATATGATAATCGTTGTTATCATATATATATATATATATATATAGAGAGAGAGAGAGAGAGATAGATAGATAGATAGATAGATAGATAGATAGATAGATAGATAGATATGTATGTATGTAAAAAAAAATCTCAGAGATAACCTGTAGAAAAGACAATATTTACAATTGTAAAAAGACAATAGGAAAACTGTAATATTAGCCGACGCGTTTCGTCCAATGTCTACCTTTTTTTTTGCAACTCGTCGGTTAATATTACAGTTTTCCTATTGTCTTTTACACACACACACACACACATATATATATATATATATATATATATATATATATATATATATATATATATATATATATATGCAAAGTTAATAAACCCCCTAAAGAAGGAAAGCAAAGAAGAACACCTACATATACAAAACCTATAAAAAAAAGAAACCAAAGTCTATTATCGAAAAAAAAAACAACAAATCAATGAAACCTTACATGGGAAACTAAACCAAGACGGAGCTGTAATAATAAAACAAACGTAAAATGCATCCCTAGACACCAACCTTTTAGCAATAGTCTGAGTTTCATGCCAATTGCGATCAAAGGTGAAACTACCAATGCACAAATTTAATATAAATTGTAATTTAATTGTGATAGATTTCTACTGATCTTAATCGTTTACTAGTCGTAATTGGCGTGAAACTCCGAGTAACAATTATTGGTCAGTTTGTTCAGACATATTTTTTTTATACATTAGAGAAGGTTGTTTTTTTTTTATTTTCATTTTTTGCTTTTAGAAAATCGATGGAAAGGCTGGGTTTTGTTTAGGTAAGTACTAAAGCCAAAATTTAGATTCATAAATCTTACCAATTGCTGAGCATTTACTTTTAAAGATCGTCTGAAAAATGTACAGAAATATCCAATTTCCGCTTAAAACAGACTTTAAAAAAAATACTATTTTAAGAAAAATTCCAATCATTTGTATTAGATACATTGAATGGAAAATATATTCAAACCAGAATTCTAATTATGAATCACCACAAGCAAAATATGCATTTACTTTACTTTTTTTCTGATCGTAATCACCCCAAGCAAGGCAGTATTGCCACTAAAACACTACGGGTTTGGTTTTGACCCCGCATTAAAAACGGCACTGTGCCACATCCTGATACCAGATGCGGGTTTAAGGTAAATATACTTGCTTCGGGAATGACTGGCCTGCCTTTCGATTGCCTGTCTTTCAGCAGTGTATTCTCTTTTATAATAAAATTCTCTTCTTTCATCGACGCGCGTGATGCTGTTCCTTCACTAGAGAGCAATCTTTGTCTGTAACTTCTTTAAGGATATGACAATAATATAGCAAAATAGTTCAGTAGAGTTTCCCTTTAAATAAATGGAAGTTATATTTGATGGAAAATTAATTTAGTAATAATATGCTTGTGCAATGCATCTTGTCCATATAAAATTTGTAAAGCTACAGTAAATTATAAATTTTATAATCTGTGCTATAAGATTTTCATTGATCACAGGAACGACATTTTAACGCTACGATTTTGAACCTAAAAGTAATCTTTATAATCATTTGCTCAAAAAACAGTAACGATTTATATAAAAGTATATTTTGTCCTTATATCAATCCCCAATTTTCAAATTGAATGCAATACAACCTTTCCAAAATCGATCTACCCTAATATATATGTATGTATGTATTAAAAACTTATGGAGCATGTTGCTCAACTGCTTTCTCGAGAGCCTGTACTTTATAATGCTCCATAAGTTTTCTATGGGGTTGAGGTCAGGAGATTGGGGCGGCCATGTCATAACACTCACCTGCTTCTCATCAAAGTCTTCCTTCATTAATTTTGATTTGTGACAAGGAGCATTATCCTGCATAAAAATGAGCTTGATGGGGTCGATTTGCACCGTTTCAGCAGAAGGGAGCAGACAAGACTCTAAAGTTATCTTGTATTGCTCGCTCCTGGGGGTCTTTTCAATAAGTTTTAAGAAACCAGTTACATGTAAAGAAAAGCATCCCCAGAACATTATACTGAACGGATGCTTGACAGTACTTACTGCAAACTTCAAAGAGCTTTCAAAGCTTCTTCTTCAAATTTCAGATCGCTTATCCTTTGAATTTAGCTCAACATTCGTTTCATCGGAGAAGAGAACATTTAGTAAAAAAAATCAGGTGAGTCAGTTTTATCGAACAGCACTGTATGTATAATTCTAAGAAAATGGGCGCCATTAGAAAGGGAAAAATTGAATCTGCCCTAGAGTTCGACATAATTGAAGCATTTGTGGAAATGTCACCCTTTCAGCGGTTAGTTTAGCCAGTCACAGGAGATGACATCAGTGTAGTCTGCTGCAAACTCCTGTGAATGCAACACTACCAGAAAGACCAGCAGGTTTCTTGTGCGTGTTTTGTGACAAGGTGTGTAATCTGTTGCGGGACACAAACATCAAATGATTATACACAGTAACAGGCAATTTTCCAACATAGGTAACGCAGACAAACTTTATATTTGCCACTTGTGTAAGAGAGGCTGTAAAAGTTAAACTCGCCTTAAGAATCACTTACGGGCTCATAGCAGATCTCGGGTAAAAATGATGCAAATAATACAATTGTGAAGGAAACACACGCACACACACAAAAAGCTGCCAAGTGAAGATTTGGTTTGGTTTATTTTTTTTACGGCTGTTTCACGCCGATATTTTTTTTAGGACAGATTCGTATGAATAGAATATGTATTATTTGTAAGAAATCAGTTTTTAGATCAAGTTTCATTGACGTATTTTTGTTAAAAGTGTTTTAAGATATTTTTTATGTTTATACATTATTTTTATAGATACAAATATTTAAGTAAATGCTCTGTTTATAATAAACAGTATTAACAGGTCTGAATGTCCGAGAAATTTTCACTGAAAATATTCGTACTCCGACAGGATTCGAACCTGTATCCTATACGGAACGGATCATTTGGCTTACGTGCCTTTACCGATTTTGCCACAGAGGAGCTTTTCGTTAGCGAGGTCGAATTTACTGTATTTGAACTTCAATCTTCTATGAATCTCTCACGGACATTCATATCTGTTCATGGCGTATCAAATGTAAACAAATGGCGTCACACATTATGAAATAGACAAAATCCGACAATTATTTTAAGACATTTTTGTGTTTATACATTCTCTTTATAGATACAAATATTTAAGTAAATGATTTGGTTTTAATAAACAGTATTAAACATCATTTACCGACCTGAATTTTCGAGAAATTTTCACAGAAAAGTGTTTTGTATACATTCTTTTTTAATATATTGCTGGTATTTTATAGTGTTTTAACGCCAGTTTGAAGACTTTACTGCCACCTAAGTGAAGAGATAGTCGATATTTGTTTGACCCCGCCCCCCGTACTAAGACAAGGTCGGTTTTTAACGTGGGGACCCGAGCGTTTTCACTCGGGCCGCTGGTCTTAGCTTGTCGTAGCTTGTCCAATCTGGTCAGAGCTGGTTCTCAGTTCGTCATAGCTCGTCATAGCCTGTTCAAGCTTGTCAGAGCTGGTCTAAGCTAGTAATATGCTAGTGGTATTGGCTTGTCATAGATGGTCCAGGCCAGAGCCGGTCCAAGCAAGTCGTAGCCGTGATACCACCAGCGCAGGGACGAATCCCTACACAAGGTAAGTATGTAGTGGTTGATAGTCTTCTGAAAACAAGTGACAATCATCATGTATGTATATGATATATGATCGTGATACGTAAGCTTTGGGTAATTTAAAATTAAAAAATATTAATATATAATTTAAAATATTAAGATATAATTTAAAATTACGAAAAAAGATATAATTAATATTAAGATATAATTTAAAATATTAAGATATAATTTAAAATTAACAAATAACTAGAAAATGTAGCTATGGATATATATGATCTAATACAAGATAGCTTCATTTTCTTTATCATTTGTGAATTGTGGTGACTTTATAAGAAATATAGTCAAATGGTTTCCCGTTGCTTTTTCTCCGGTTTCAAATAAAGATTTGTCCTTTTCTTAGACTGGTTACCACCAAAGTTTGAAAACCTAGTCTGCTTTGCTGTTTAATCAATATCTGGACACAGGTATTAGATGTTGCCTTACCCATTTTGCACCAAAATGAAGGCAACTCACTACAGTGGTCTTTGAACTCGGCTCGCCTATTCTAATTTCGGTGCCGGTAATAACTTTTCATCGAGTGGTTGTCACTTAAATCTAGAGAACTCTAGCTACTCTGCTATTTAACTAGTAAATGGGAAGAAAATAAATAGATTCAGCTTATTGTAAAGCCATTTGATCTAACACAAGACGTCAGTGGAACATAATTGCTTTTCCCGATAATATCCGTTTAATAATCATCAGAGACTTTTTTTTTTATTTCGGATTGATGTCACACTAGAAAAGAATGGGATTTCTCAATTTCACTATAGTTGCTTGTTTCCGAACATACACCTTCTACTCGGGACAGGTTTCCTCAACACCGATACAAACTATGGTTTATATTGCAAATATGCTAGTCACACGAGGGCCACATAAGGTTTTCCGTACTGGTTAACAACCAACGCTAGAGAATATAAGGCTGCAGGTTTATTTAACCCATAGCTAAGGGGTGGAGAACAGCTGGATTCCAATGTTTATTTAGGAGAATATTGATGTAATCGTAACCGAAATTCGAATTCGGTTTGCCGATTTTTTGCCTCTACACATGGATATAATCGATTTATTATTAACAACCAACCACTAATATAGTCCAGTATTAACAATATTCGTCAGAACATTAATTACATACATGACATATCTTACCAGAATTACTTTGATTTATCATGCAATTTAGAAATTTCCCCAACTAAGTTTTACTTGAAAAATGTCGTTTGCTTGATTTGTTTTTTGGGGGTTTTTTTACGGCTTGTCAACCCTTTGTGCGTTATTGACAGTCGAAACATATTTTAGGTGTCCTGGGTAAGACGATAAACTACATCCGACAGCAAGGCCTTTGATCAGGAGGTTTTGAGGATCGTTGAACCACTTCTTAATTGCTGCTGTCCTCAGGTCCATCCTGAGCCAGGGTAGTAGCACCTGTTAGGATCACGGCTATGGGGTCAAAACTCTATGAAAGCGTAAAAATAGATTTTAATACAAGAAATATTTTTTTGTAAAAAAAAATATTACCAGCAATACATTTTTTGAAGAAAAAATATTAATAGCAATATATTTGAGAAGAAAACGTATTAACAGCAATATATTTTTGAGGAAAATATATTGCCAGCAATACATTTTTAAAAACAAAAACATATTAGCAGCAAAATATAATTTTTTTAAAAATATTACTAGCAATAAAATTCGTGTTGGCAATTGAAAAAAAAAACAAAAAACAAACCATAGTTTATATTATTAGAATAATTCTTTTTGAATTAACAGTTTATCGGAGATAACGATTATTTCCATATACAGATTCTTATTATTTAATCCATAGCTGAAGGGAGAATTATTAGATGTATGCTATTCGCAAAGGTATTTGCGCATAAATGAACTCATCCGATTTATTCTTGTCATTGGCACAGAGAGAAATATATTTAAAAATTATCCAAAATCATGTCTGCAGTGAAAAATTATCAAATATTTTACAGAAATTTATCCAAATATTTTAAATTATAGAAATTATCAAATTATTTACCGGAATTACTATGATACGTTACGCATCTAGCAATTTCCTTAGCTAAGCTCTCTTCAGCACGACGTCAAACGTACATAAATAACTTGTCAAAATATGTCCGCAAGGAGATATTATCAAACATTCTACATCAAATTATCTAGCGTTGTTTAATATATTTTTATTTTGTACGGAAACCTGTTAACTGTCACTGGAATATACACATCTTGTATCTTCCTCTCGATATGTAAAGAAGTGCGCTTATAAATTATACTTCTGGCATCGTATGTAAACCGATGCTTCAGCTGTTGATTTGATAAATGTGCACTTGCCCGACCTCAGAAAATTAGCTGCATCTCTAATCGAATACCGAATGAAAGATTACGCTTTCTGCCCATAACAAGTCAAATAAATTGGAATTATATTAATGTGTTTGGCTAAAAGGAAAGAGAGATTCTTGATATTATTTTCTTTCGGTAAACAGAAATAGCTTGAGATTTTCTTTGTGAAGCAACATCAAACGTCACGAGTATTCACATGAATATCTCTGCCTTTTATGCGCTGTCTCCTTTCTGCAACTAGGCGAACATGGCTCTCCACAACTCCCAATCATTCCAGATATTGCTAAGCCCTACAGCTCCTAACAATGTTTGCATTTTTACTATCTGTTGTAACCTAGGGAAGGTTACTGAATCAAACGAAGGTTGGTAATGAACGAGAATACTTAGGACAGAAACAACACATATAAGTTTCATCAGCGAGGCGTAGAAGTATTCAAGTGAATTCCACAATGAATTTTCAACTTCAGGATATCTATCAACCACCCCACGCAAACCAGATGTGACACAAGGCCGAATTTAATATGGGCTATCCGAGCCCGTAGGCTCATCCAAAAATTCCCTGTAGATCCCGTATAAAACGGATCGGGTAGCTTTTTCCCGAGACGAGATTCTGCCCTTCGATATAGGCTGGTCTAGGGATCCTCACTGCTCGGGGGCAGAGAGTTTGATCAGCGCAGCTGGATATTAATTTCTAGCTGCAGAATATCTACCAACCGCTCCACGCGGTTAGATGTGACAGAAGGCCGAATTCAATATGGAGTATCCCAGCCCGTTGGATCGTCCAAAAATCTCCCGTAGACCCCGCTTTATACGGGGTCGGATAGCTGTTTTCCGAGACGAGACTCTGCCCTTCGACAGAGTATCGTCTGGGGATTTTCTCTGACCTGAGGCAGAGACTTTGACCAGCACAGTGGAAATGAATCTCCGACTGCAGACCAACATACAGTATTTACTACTGTATTTATGTGAATGGAAATATAACCATTATCGTCCATAGATACGCTCCAATAGTATCATTCTCACACCATCCATTTTTGTGTCAATGTTAGGTAGGTTACGCGCTTTTTCCTCTGTCTCTTGTTTTCAGTATATCCTGTGAGTATTAAATTCTCCAAGACTTCTTTCCTCATTATATATCCCAGAAATTATATCTGTTTCTTTTTGGTTCTATGTCCGTTTGCTTCGATTTTCCTTAACATCTCCACGTTGCTCACACGTACGGCTCGTTCAGCATCTTTCAGATGTCTTTTGCCGCAAAGTCTCCTCTTCATTCTTGCGGACATTGTCCAGCATAATTTGGTACGCAGGAGGATTGATATTAAACAGTAGTTCAGCACTTTTTTGTTTCAAAATAAATTTGCTTTTTCATAGTATATTTTGTTCTTTTTAGATTCATCTTTCGTAATTTAATAATTTGTTGCTAAATTTTACATCGGATATTAAATCATTTCCATATATTTAAATTTGTATAATTCTTTGATTATGGCATCCCCAGTTTATAGCGTGCATCTTGAGCTGTTCTTCTTTCTAAAAAGCATTAGTCGTTATTCCTTTTTCCAGTTTATTTGTGATTTTGTTTAGGCGTTTCTTCAATTATCTTTATTTGTATAATAATAATAATAATAATAATAATAATAATAATAATATAATATCCATTATTATTAATATTATTATTATTATTAAA
>CAHIKZ030005362.1:1235000-1272500 GCA_903632075.3 Acanthosepion pharaonis
CTATCTATCTATCTATCTATATATATATATATATATATATATATATATATATATATATATTATATCTATATATTATGTTATAATATATTTTAAATGAATGGGTTGTATCAGACTAGAAAACACTAGTATTAAACACCCGCTAAAAAAATAAAAGTATATTTTATCTATATATTATATCATATCTATACATTATTTTATATTATATTATTGTCATGGGTCCTTACCTATAACTACAGGATGAACACTTCTTAAAACTATATATACTACGCCTCTCAAGAGAGAGGGTCGAATCGAGTCGAACAATTTCGGCTTGATGGTCAAAACTCTGCCTCTGAACAGAGAGGAACCCGGACGAGGCTCCGCCGAAGGGTAAAGCCTCGTTCGGGGAGGTTGAATTCTGTTTTTACAGTTTCTACGGGCATTTTTTGGCCGAGCCTACGGGCTCGGAAATCCCACTTAAAACTCGGCCTTGTGCCACATCTTTCCCTCTTGGTGGGTGCGGAGGAAGTAAATATTGAATCGAGTCGAACCGATAGTAATTCACTCAGGACCAGACTGACAGTCATACTAACACCTTCCACATCTTGTATTATTATTTCGTGTAATATACCTTCGTTATTTCAACTCTTGTGTTCGTGTTGTTCTTCCTTGGTCCTAACTTGAACTATAACAATTATATTATACATGAAGGGGTAATGGTCAGAGTTGTATCAGACCAGAAAACAGTAGTCTGTCTATATTTCTGAGATGAGGTATTATGTACAGTATTTACATTATTCGGACTATTGTCCTCATCAAGTTTTCAGCTTTCTCTCCGGCCTTCTTCAGGTGGTTGGAATTTTGAACTGAACCCTTTATTTCAATAACTGAATTCCAACCACCTGAAGAAGGCCGGAGCGTACAACGGCCGAAACGTTGTGATAAATATGGCAACAAAGATGAGGACAATAGTCCGAATCATGTAAATACTGTACAGATAACAGTAGTATTCAAAACCGGGTGAAAAAATAAAAGTAAAAAGAACATATAGAAAAAAAATCAGGAGATATGTTCAATCCGCTTACCTTGGTTTCAAAGAAGAAGAAGAAGAAGAAGAAGAAGAAGGCACTTTTCTTCTTCTTCTTCTTCTTGTTATTATTGTCGTCGATGTATTAGTAGTAGTAGTAGTAGTAGTAGTAGTAGTAGTAGTAGTAGAAGAAGAAGAAGAAGAAGAAGAAGAAGAAGAAGAAGAAGAAGAAGAAGAAGTGGGAAGAGAAAAAAGCAATGGTATTATAAATGGATACGTGGGTGAGGGTAATCGGAAAGTACATTTTTTTATCCAGCCTCATATGTGCTTAAGAGGGATTTTTTAGTATGTATGCAAGAACTCATGACTATGGATTTCTGGTTTAAAAGGTTCTTTGGATCCGGAAATGTCATTATTACTAACAACAATAATATTTGCAAGCTCTGCCAAGAGAAAAAAAAAATAGCACCCACAACCTTTTGTGAATTCCGTGGAAAAAATATGTCATTTCTTTTCAAGTTTTGCATCCTTCGTTTTAATGTCCATTATGTTTCTTCGTGCCTTATTTTGCTAAAATATTGATTGAGGACTTTGTTATGCAATATAACAAAAATAATATTGAGATAAAGAAAAAGGTAAATCGAGGAACGTACCCATGGTCTTAAATAACCATGATCAGGATGTAGCTTAATCTAGTCTCTAGTCGTATTAAAAGATAGCAGAAATAGGTGTGGCTGGCTATCGATTCTTTCTTCCTGCGAGGAAAGGTTGAATGCAGTGCAGAGCGTGGAAACGTTAAGATTATCAGAGATAAAAGACTTGCCCAAGGCGTGAAGTTAACGTGACTACATATTCTGAGCCATTATGAATCCGTGTAATCTTCTGTGTCAGCGGAGGCTGGTTATGCATCTCATTCATCAAAAAATAGTTGACAAATATAGATCAAGATGCAAGACACAAGCCTGCTTATAATGCAAGAAGGGCATGTCTTCTCCGAGATTTGCATTATCGAGAAAAGCAATTGTCTATTCTAAAATTATGCTAGTCAGAAGTTAGCACCCACAGCTAAAAGGAGGCAAATGCAGGCAGCATAATTGTGTTTCGTAATTGTTCTAAATAGAGAGAGAGTTTGACTACATGCCTTCTAAATAAACATTGACTCCACGTACTTGCCTTGGTTTGAACATCAATCACCCTCAAAGATGGCTGATTCGCAAATGTCTAATCCATCACATGACCTGCCGTTTTTCTCTCTCTCCTTCTGTCCAGAATTGGGGACAAATATATGTAATGATACAAGTTTATGACTGCATTATAAACGAGAGTGTTAATATATTGTTTAACGAAATTATTAAAATCCATATACATTTTTAACCACGGCCATTTACATTGAACATATATAAATCTAATTTCTAAGATATTAACATATTTTATTTTTAATCCGACATTACTTCTTATTATATAAAGGCTATTTATGTGGATACACATGTTTGAATAGACGTCCTGTTTTTTTGTTTTTTTTTGTTATTTTTTTTTCTAATTTTTATTTTAAACAGAATATATAGGAGAGCAGAATTTCTTTATTATGCTCTGGAATACACAGACCGGTAGAGGGAGCACGTTGTTTAAATAAAATATATATCTAGAAAAATAGCATTATGAAAATTACAAACACGTAAATATATGTTAATAATTTTCTGATGAATTTTAACTCTTTGCTACCTAGACTTTATGAATTTAAGCACGGTATTATATTGGCGACAATGCCTTATCATATTAAATATTAAATACTTTGATGTAACCGTAAGTTCTATGCTAACAGATTTTTTCCCTCGCATTTCAGGCTTATTAAACTGTCTTCTAGCCTCTTGATTTCCAGTCAACTTTGATATTCAATTACTGTTCTGTTATCGATCTCATTCATGAATAATGATTTTTTTCATATTACCTAACAGTCAGTAACCCCTGCGTCTAAGTGAATTTATTGTTTTACTTGGATTAAAATAATTAAAAGAAAAACTCATTTGCATCTCATTCTATCATCATTGATAGTAAGTTCCATTCGATTATTATTATTATTTTTTTATTTTTTTTATTTTATTTTTGATGAGGGCAGTTTACATCTTGTCAGTATAAAAGCTATTTATATAAGATACACATGTTTGAATAGACGTCATGTTTTTCGTTTTCTATGTTTTTTTTTCTAATTTTTATTTGGAACAGAATATACAGGAGAGTCCTATTTCCTTATTAGTCTCTGGAAAACGCAGGCTAGTTGACGGAACAAATTGTTTTATTTTAGAAATAAAAAGATGTATATCTACAAAAATGGCATTCTAGAAATTACAAATATGTAAATATATGTTAATAATTGTTCAGGTGAATTTTTCATCTCTGCTACCAAGATTTATGAATTTAAACGCAGTACTAAGTTGGTGACAATGTCTTATCATATTAAATATTACATATCTTGATGTAATGTAAATTTTACGCTAACAGTTTTTTCCCTCGCACTTCACGCTTGTGGAACTGTCTTCTGGCCTCTTGGTTTACTGTCAATTTTGATATTCAATTACTGTTCTGTTATTGATCTCATTCCTGAATAATGATTTTTTTTCATATTACCTAACAGTCAGTAACCACTGTGTCTAAGTGAATTTATTGTTCTACTTCGATTGAAATAATTAAAAGAAAAAATATCAGTCATAGCTCATTCCCATCAAATATTTTTTTTTGTTGTTTTTGATTTTGTTTTTGGTGATAAGTTCAGTTAAAATCTTTATCATGTCTTTCTTTTCCACACCTATTATTGCTGTTACTACTATTGGAAGTCTTCGTGTACTCAGATTTTATTAATTTTTTTTTTTTGCGACTATTAGTTCTGATGAAGTATTGTCTTAAAGTTTTATGATATTAAAACGTTTGAAATTAATTTAACATTTGATCTGAGTAAACGTAACCTTGGGTATGACGATAAACTACATCAAGCAGTAAGGTTTCTGATCAGGTGATTGCTGTTGTTCGCAAGCTTACTCTGAACCGAGGTGGTAGCACCTGTTGGGGTCCCAGCTATAGGCAAATACTGAACAACGGAACAAAAACAAAACACTATGAATGTATAAAAATACATTTCTATATTAAAAAGTAACAATACATACATACATATATATATATATATATATATATATATATAAGACATTTTTATGTTTATACATTCTTTTTATAGATACAAATATTTAAGTTAGTGCTCTATTTATAATAAACAGTATTAAACAACATTTACCGGCTTGAATAGTTTCTGTGAAAATTTCTCGGACATTCAGGCCGGTAAATGTTGTTAATACTGTTTATTATAAACAGAGTATTTGAATCTATAAAAAGAATGTATAAACACAAAAATATTTTAAAATTATTGCTGGACTTTGTCCATTTCATAATGTGTGACGTCATTTGTTTACATTTGATACGCCATGAGCAGATATGAATGTACGTGAGAGTTTCATGAAAGATTGAAGGTCAAATACAGTAAATTCGACCTTGCCAACCGAAAGCTCCTCTGTGGCCAAATGGGTAAAGGCATGTCAACCTAAATGACGGTTCCGTATAGGATACAGATTAGAATCCTCTCACAGGACGAATATTTTCTGTGAAAATTTCTCGGACATTCCGGACGGTAAATATTGTTTATTATAAACAGCGCATTTACTTAAATATTTAAATCTATAAAAAGAATGTATAAACATAAAAAATGTCTTAAAATAAGTGTCGGACTTTGTCCATTTCCTGATATATATATATGAAAATTTCTTTATATATATATATATATATATATATATGAAAATTGCGAACAATACTTATTTATAGTATATGTTTAGTTGAAACTATAAAATTGTGTACGTAATATTTTGATTTCGGCATTAAATAAACCATATAGGTGTTGATATGTCGGTAACAAAATTAATCAACCAACCGTGTAAACAGTTGTATAAAGCTGAGAATTTAGACAATTCTGAATGAGTTTAATTCGTATGAAAATATAGATATGATGAGGATATTAAAGATTATAGGACTCTAAATTTCACGTCACTATCTTGGTCTTGCAGCATATAACAATATTGGAAAAAAGTATTCCTAGCTCAAAATGTCCTCTGATCATTTTCCTGTTACTCAATTTGCTATAACTGATCCATACACCGGGGCAGTTGAAGTATTTAGAACTTATCAATTCCACCTTCTGAATGTTTACGATGGATTCTGGATAGGTGCCATTACGACTAGCATTCTGTCTCTAGATCATAAGTTTCTCTCTTAGAAAGGTGAGTGCAAGAAATTCAAAATAACTACAAAAATCTGTGCTAGAATTCAAGTATGCGTTTTTCGCTCAGTAATCAATTTGGCTTTTCTTCTTTCAAATGATTTATCTTCTGAATAAAAGCACTTATAAAATTAACTCTGGCAAACAGCCAACTCGATGAAAATGAAGCCAGGCATACTGTTCATTCAATTCTTCCAAATCAGACAGGCCTACCAATCTGAGAAAAACATGATCCGCTATATTAGATTTTACTGCAACTTGAACTCCGACCTAATCTGAATTCGTGAGAGCAAGGACGTATATAACCCACCATTAAAATGAGGTCTGTGTGCATTGTTAAGGCTTTCTTTCATTTGTTTTCTTTCTTTTTTTATTTCTTTCTTTCTGTCTTTTTTGTTTTCTCTTTCTTTATATTTTTCTTTCTTTTTTACTTATTTCCTTCTTTCATTCCGTCTATTGTTTTGTTTTTCTTTTTATCTTTATTTCTTCTTTTTTATTTGTTTTTCTTTGATTCTTTCGTTATTTCTTTTTTCTTTCTTTTTCTTTCTCTTTGTTTTTTTTTTCTTCCGATCGTCCTTCCTTCTTTTTTCTTTCTTTCATTCTCCTTTCTTCCTTCAATTTTTTTCTTCAATTTTTCTTCTTTTTCCTTTTCTTTCTTTTTATTCTTTCTTTCTTTTTATTCTTTCTTTCATTCTTTCTTTCTTCCTTCCTTTACGTTAACAGATATTAAGCTTTGCAGAAATGGGTTTTAAAATGCAAGAGAAACGCGAAGGCATCAGAAAAAATATTAATGAGAAAACATATCAGATGAGCCTGAAGCTGTGCACGATACTGAAGCCAACAGACGCATGAAATTTAAATAAAAAGATTATTTAACATGAAGAAATACGTCTAATACATATTTTTTTAAAAAAATAAATGATTCGTTGGTTTTAAAATGTTCCTGTTAATAGAAATAATATTACAAAATTCATACCCGATATTTTCTCTAAAAATAATTTGTTATTCTCCTTGTGAAATTTCGAGATAAGGACAAAGTTTTGTGGCTGAATTTGCTGAATGTTGTTAAATGGAGTGGTAACGAAATTTTGTAAAGTAAAACGTAAGTTTTAAATGTTAAACTCATTTTCATGAATGTTATAGAAAAAGAATTGACTTGCTGTGCTATACGACTAAGCAAGTCAAATAAAAAACTAGTCAATAACTTGTCTGTGTACAAATAAAATTAACACCATTATTTCCTTCATCTTCCCACACCCAGCTCGTTGCTTATTTTGTACGTAACGCTTATTGTGTTTTCAACACATTTCCCATCATCATTACCCGACTAAGCTGTTCTTCAGTGTGCCATGTCATTTCAAGACATTCTCGATCATGGTTTTCCAAAATGTCATACTCCTTGTTCTCCTATGTATCTTTCTCCCTTTTCTAAGTCTCGCATCCTCCATTCCGATAACCATTTATATAAGCTTGTAGTGTAGGGAGCTTACAGACTTCCCCTATATCTCTTGTCCTTTGAAGGTTAAGTTTAACAAACCGTTTTCTTTCATTATGTGTCCTAGACATTTCAACAGTCTCCTTCCCAGAAATGCCCCTCACTCAGTGGTAAGAAATGGGTTAGATCAAACCACTAATATTTTAGCATTATGTAGCAGGTATTTCTGCCGCACAATGCAGTCGTCAGATTTCTGCCACAATAAGAATGTTGTATTGTGTTTTGCTTCTGAATAATCTGCTTAAACGTCACTTAACGTAGCAGATCTCGCAAAACGAGATCAGTCAGTCAGTTATGTGCCATGCGTGATACACGCTTAGGTGATCATGTATCTTTCGATAAATGACTGACGACGAAGATTTTTTCCCCTCAGTAGGCTGCCATTTTTTTTTCTGCGGTAGAATTAATTTAGCATTATGTAGGAGGTATTTCTGTCGCACAATGTAAAACGAGATCAGTCAGTCCGTTTTGTGGCATGCGTGATACACCCTTAGGCGACCCTGGATCTTTCGATACACAGCTGACGACGCAGATTTTTTTCCTGCAGTAGGGTGCCATTTCTTTCTGCGGTATTTTATTTTAGCATTAAGTGGGAGGTATTTTTGCCGCACAATGTAGTCGTCAGATTTCTGCCGCAATAAGAATGTTGTATTGTGTTTTGCTTCTGAATGATCTGCGTAAACGCCACTTAACGTAACAGATCTCGCAAAACGAGATCAGTCAATCAGTTATGTGTCATGCGTGATACACGCTTAAGCGGTCATGTATCTTTCGATACATGACTAACGAAGCAGATTTCTTCCCGCATTTGGTTGCCATTTCTTTCTGCAGTAAAATAGTTGCCATCCAAGGCTATAGAACCCTGTCTTGCTATTTACCCATAGTTGGAGTGGGAAGAAGAAGAGGATTGATAATTTATCCAAGATTATTAGCACGTAAGTGAATGTAATGGCTTCGACTGGAACTCGAGTTTGGCTCTCCGATTCCTTCGAATTCGAAATCTGCTAGGTTTCAAAATTCTGCTATTGAATGCACTTGTTTGTTTTTGTTATCTCCGTTTTGTAATTTGCACTTGGTGCTTATCCTTTTGCTAATAACCCCACATCCTGCTTTCATGTTTACTCCTTCCTACTCAGGTAGCTTCTTCCCCCAAATTGTTGAAATGTAGAAGGGACACCCGATGAAATTTTTCCCTGATCGCTACAATCATAACCTCTTCACGAATAGCATTAAACGTTATTGATCAAAGAGAAAATCTAATTCAAACAAATAACATGAAAATATTTATAGAAATGGCACAGGGAAGATAAGTCATGTGTTATTCGTGTTACACGCTTAGGCGATCATGTATCTTTCGATACATTACTGACACGATATATTTTTCCCGCAGTAGGTTGCCATTTCTTTCTCCGATATTTTAACATTATGTAGGAGGTATTTCTGCCGCACAATCTAGTCGTCAGATTTCTGCCGCCATAAGAATCTTGTATTGTGTTTTGCTTTTGAATGATCTGCGTAAACGTCACTTAACGTAGCAGATCTCGCAAAACGAGATCACTCAGATATGCGCCATGCGTGATACACGCTGAGGCGATCTTGTATCTTTCGATACATGACTGGCGAAGCAGATTTTTTTTACCGCAATTGTTTTTTTATTTTTCTGCGGTAGACCAGTTGCTATCCAAGGCTATAGAACCCGGTCTGTTTTGATATTTACCCATAGCTGGGGTGAAGTCTGAGTAGAAGAGGATTCATACCATTCCCAAGGGTATTAGCACGTAAGCGAATGCAAAGGATTCGACTGGAATTCGAACTCGGCTTTCCAATTCGTCATACCGAGCCGCTATCCATTACTCGACCGGGCCTCCTCGAGAGAACAAAACGAGATCACAAAACCGAAATCTAATTTGAAACACCATACTCCAGTTCCTCATTAATGTCTAAAGATAATATGATGACTGCATGTTTTCCTCAGTTTTCCGAACACCAATCAGCTTTAAAGTAATTAAAGATAAACCATAATGATAGACAGAAGGAAATCTGTCGATGTGCTTACATTGAAAATCGACATTTTCTCGTCGCCTTAACTCTTATGTTTACTTGTATTTAGCTCAGATGTTGTAATACGAAAGATTTGATACTGCATCTAATGGCGTTACATGTTGGGGTGTTCCAGTGAAGTCATGATTCTCAGTAAAATCACGCTTACGTATTAAATCAATTCAATGGAGAACAGTGATGAGCTTTACCTTGTATTGATACTGTACATGCGTAAGCACTTATAGAAAAATTTTCTTGACAATAGCTTTGAGCTTGATATATGCAAGGCGCCTTCGGGGTTAGGGGAATCTATTCTGCTAATGAAATTTTTGAATATACATCTTCGAAATCGTGACTTTGCGACCCCTAACGTGATGCACTTTAAATTGTTTATACTTAGCAAATAAGGCACCAGTGTCGTCTTTATTGAATTGAAGGAATCACGACAATATTAAATGGAATAATGACCTGAGCATTTTTATGTTGATTGCTTAATGCCGCAGAACTTTGAGGATTTTTATATTTCCTATGAATTTATCATGTATAGCTTCTACTAAATTTGCTTTTTATCATTTGAGAGGAAACAGTAAAATATACTCTTTTATTTATTTATTTTTTTTTTTTGTAGCATACCTACGGACGATAATGGGTATGTCCCCATTCATATAAACACAGTAGTAAATACTGTATGTTGGTCTGCAGTTGGAGATTCGTCTCCAGCTATGCTGGTCAAACTTTCTGCCTCCGGGCAGAGAGGATCCCCAGACGAAGCTATGTCCAGAGGCAGAGTCTCATCTCGGGAAACAGCTACCTGTCTCCGTCTTATCCACGACTCCGTTTTTATATCAGGGAATATGAAAAAAAAAATTATTATTATGGAGTGAGGTCAATAATAGAACAGGAATTTTTGTCTGAGTCCACGGGCTTCGATACCACACATTAAAATCGGCCTAGTGCCATATTTGACCGTGCGTGTGTGTGTGTGTGTGTGGCGGGGGGGTAGATATCCTGCAGTTGGAGATGCATTGTGGAATTCACTTGACTCACTTCTAACAGTTGAGTACTTCTACGCGCCGCTGGCGAATCTTATATGTGTTGTTCTTGTCCTTAGTATTATCGCTCATTACCAAACTTATTCTATTCAGTAACCTTCCCTAGCTTACGACCCCTGTATTTAAACTATAATTCGAAACGGCCCATGTCTCTATACTGAAAACATCTTGGCGTAACAGACTATTCAAAATCAGTATTTCAATGACCGAATACTGATGTTATTAAATGCGTCGGTCAGAGATTTTTACCATCACATATACGTACATAAAGGCTACGCCTGTCTGCTAATCAATCCCTATAGTAGTCATCTGCTAATAGCCCCACGCTGTTTTATACTGCAAGTATGCAGGGAGGAACTTAGTTCCAGGTTCTGAGAGAGAGAAAGAGAGTGAGATTAAAAAAGAGTAATAGAGTGAGAGAGAGTAAGTAAGTAATCTGGCGTGATCAACAGTTTGAACAGGACAAGCAAACTCAAACCCTCAGTCACGATCATTTGTGACTGTAAGGGCAAAACCATCCACCCCCTCCACAACCTAAAAAATTCCATCGATACAATTTACATAATTTTTGTCTCAAGGCTTGTGACAACCGTGATATGTTTTTTTTTTTTTTTTTTTTTTGCATTTCTAAAGGTGATGATAATCGATTCTGATGAGGATCGAACACGGGTTTCCTGTTCGGGAAGCGAACAGCCTTACTTTAACCACACGGATCCATTTATTACAATGTTTCCACTGGTCGAAAGAAAAGCTGAACTGTCCGTCAATTTTTTCTTCACTTCTTTAATTTAACTAAATGAATATTATTATTAATCAAGTGCGATCTCCACTTGTTTCGTTACTCTTCTCTTTGAGAGAGCTATTTCTCTTTACTAGGATTATAAAAGGACAATATATGCAAACTTTGTATTCTCAGTTGAATAAAGCTTTTTTAAAGCGTACACCTGACCTCTGGTAATACTTTGTATTCTCAGTTGAATAAAGCTTTCTTAACGCGTACACCTGACCTCTGGTAATACGCATTAAGGAAAGAACAAATGCTAATAGGAGAAATTTATGTTATCCAATAAATTATATTCCTTTCTTGTTTTAGTAAATCTCATTTTTAAGCTAACACTTTATTTCCAACCACAAACTTTCCTTCGTTATTCATAAAATTGAATAAAATCGCCAATACTGAAATGAGAATATTTTTTTGCTTTTGTTTATAACTGTTATTACAAAATAGTTATACACCGATGCAGAAACACAAACTCCCTCCAGGAGATCCGCATGACTTGTTAATCCCGATGCAGGAAAATACTCCTCTCTGATAATTAAATTAAAACCTCTTTTGATGCAGCCAAGTCTGCACAGATCCGTGTAAAATGAGAACCATTTAAAAAAAAATAACGAACATCTTCGTCCGGTTACCACCAAAAACCTTATTCAAGTTTGTGAAAAATTTTGAAATTTATGCTGGAAGTTTTCCAAAGACGATTTATTGAAACCATTAATGCTTTCAATCAAAACAAATGAACACAATAACTGATTAATAAATAAATATATACATTAAAAATAGTAATAATAATTTTTAATCTCTAACAGCCCAACATTCGAGGTACAATTTTCAGATGTGATATGCAAGCAAGTGCAAAACCTTGAATATCTAGGAAGGTGGTTTATAGAGGATAGAATGTTCGACATGGAAATAAAAAGGTGCATGGGGATAGCGAAAGATGCCTTCGAAAAACTATACAAAGTATTGAGAAACAGGAAAAACTGGCTAGGAACAAAGAAAGTTGTACTTAATTGTTACGTAATATCGGTCCTCTTATATGGCAGTGAATGCTGGACATTTTCCTCACAGATGGTGAAGAGACTTGAGGCAGCGGAAATATTGTTCCATAGACGAATGTTGAACATACGATGGAGCGAAAATGTGAGTAACGTCGAAATTTTGAGAAAATGGAAGCAAAAGAACACTGAGAGTTAGCATCAGAAAGTGACAGTAGCCATTCCCAGGGCGCATAATGAGGACAGAGGGCTTGGAGAATTTGAGACAGGACATATTAAAAGCAAGAGGCACATATAAAAAAGCAGCGTATAATCTCCTTGATTTACAACGTCCTGAAGAAGAAGAAGAAGAAGAAGAAGAAGAAGAAGAAGAAGAAGAAGAAGAAGAAGAAGAATATGAAAGAAGAAGAAGAAGGAGAAGGAGAAGGATGAAGATGAGAAGAAGAAGAAGTAGGAAGAGGAGGAAAGGGAATAAAAAGAAGAGTGAGAAGAAGAAGAAGAAGAAGAAGAAGAAGAAGAAGAAGAAGAAGGAAGATTATGGAAGAAGAAGAAGGAGGAGGAGGAGGAAGTTGAGAAGAAGAAATAGGAGGAGGAAGATGAGGAGGAAAGAGAATAAAAAGAAGAGTGAGAAGAAGAAGAAGAAGAAGAAGAAGAAGAAGGAGGAGGAGGAAGATTAGAAGAAGAGGTAGCAGGCGGAAGATGAGGGGGGAAGAGAATAAAAAGAAGAGTGAGAAGAAGAAGGATGAGGGGGAGGAGGAGGAAGATGAGAAGAAGAAGTAGAAGGAGGAAGATGAGGAGGAAAGAGAATAAAAAGAAGAAGAAGAAGAAGAAGAAGAAACTACGTTGTGGCGACGGCATTTTGTTCGATGGTATGTTGGCTAATTTTAATAGTGTCGTCTAGAAATTCTTCAATCGTCTTTCCATCACCTGCGTGGTCGCCAGTTTGCAGATGACGGGTCGAGCTGGAAGATAACTCCGTTATTGTGGCCACCAAGTCGTCACAGAAAATCATTGATTCTTTAGTTCATGCTATTTCAGTTAGCAATTCTTTAAAGACAAATGCAACGCCACATCGATAAGTTACAAACGCAAAAAGTAAATGCAAAATATAGCATAAAACATATAGCCGCATGTAAGTGGAATGCATTGCCTCAAGCCTGTGGCGACCTAGACACATTAGAGCTATATTTTATTATATAAAAAGACTGCCTCGAATGAATAGGAGTCGATATCGATTATCACGATCACAAAGATTAAGTAGTCCGTTTAGATTTACTTGGGACAAGTCTAAGTATACGGGAAATTATTTTCTTTTTGTATGATTTATTTGCCAGTTGCTATGCGTTTAGTAACAGTTCGAATTTCTCCTTCCATAATTCTAGATGGTGCTTTACAAACCGGTCGGTTGAAAAACGGAAAAAGCCAGACTATTGTATTGTGCAAATAAACAAATCGTTTGTTTGGGTGGGTGAATCAAAACCTAAAAAAAAATAAAAAATAAAACTAAAAGAATAAAAAACATAATTCTAGCTTTACGGTGGATAATAGATAGCGGCTCGAATTGAAAAATCGGAGAGCAGGGTTCGATTTACAGTCGAATCCATTACATTCATTTAAGTGCTAATACCCTTGAGAAAGGAATGAATCCTCTTGTTTCCCCTCCCCAGCTATGGGTAAATAGCATGATAGCCCGGGTTATATAGCCTTGGATGTCAACTGGTATACCGTAGAAGGAAATGACAACCTTCTGCGGGGAAAAAAACTGCCTCGTCAGTCATGTATTGAAAGATATATGATCACCTAAACGTGTATCACACATGACACATAACCGACTGAACTTTCTATAAAATGAATTCGATAATACCGACATGCTTTTCAGTTTTCGGATAATTAATCACAAGATTTCAAGCTAACTTATTTTTTAATACGAGATTTTGAATATTCCAAGCACCGGTTGAGCGATCTTGATGCAGCTAGGAAAAACATTCAGTAAAAATGATATCGTGCATGTTTTAACAGACATGTTGATTAACTCAGTCGGAGAAGAGAGAATTTCTTTTTGGGTGGGGGACTGCTGTCACAGACGGTTTCATGTGGCCAATCCTAAATTTGGAAAGATGTTTGTAGATAGTCTGTGTTAAGAAGAGGCAAAAACCAAAATGAAATCTCCGAATTGTTGAAATCGAGCACAATAAAATACAGACATTTTATCATCTGGAAAATGTTTAAACAGAAGTTTAAAAATGTGACTGAGAAGTACAAAAGGCACAATGTAACAACGATATATGTCTACGTAAATATAAGCAGTATTTTAAGAAATAGGAAATAATCTTTGGAAAACTAAGGCTGGAGTGCTCAGCATCTATGCTGTATTAATTTTCCTATATGTTAGTGAAAACTGGACATTTTCCTCAAAGTTGAAGAGGAGACTTGAGGAAGCAGAAATATCGATGTACTGGAGAATATAGAGAATACCAAGGATGGAACATGTGTGCAATTAGGAAGTTTTAATGAAAATGGAAAGAAAATTCTCATTTGCAATTACAACCAGAAAGAGATAACAGAAAATTCTGTGACGCTGAAAGAATTTGGCATTCACATGAAATATTTTATTTATTTTTTTTACGGCTTAAAAACAGTTTGTTAAAAGCCGAAAGATAATTTAATAATTTTTTGCGAGTAAATATTACAGTATAAAATATTTTGAGAATAACAATATTTTTTCCAGATACAAGTCCTATTATTTAACCCATATCTGGCGGGTAAGGATGTATATACATTCCTTTCCCCAGGTTAATTGAGCATAAGGGAATGTAATGAACTCTAGTGGAATTCAAACACCGTTTTTCTCATTCGAAACATCCAGGTAAAGGTCGAAGAAGGGAATTCAAAGCTTTCTTCTTCATACGTATTTTGAAATGATGTAATCGGACAGACTAATGCTACTTTTCATTTGTCAGCTGTGATTCTTTTAAGATACCAGCTTCTAGAATATTAGACTGAAAAAAAAAAGGCAGAAAAACGAATAATGGGAAATGAGGCCATGATTTAAAAATAGAAAACACTATTTAAATAGGAAAAAAAAAACAGTGAGACTCTTCCAATAAGATTAATATAATAATCAGCAAATAATAATGGAAGGCGTGGAAGGATACTTAGACAAAATACTTAGTGTTACCAGATTAACTTAATATAAAGCATAGATTCTAGAAAAATATTGAATAATTGCATTTACATTTTTTCTGTATATGTGAGTGATAAAAATCTTCATGATAATACAGAAAAGAAAACGCTATGCTGCATATATATATATATATATATATATATATATATATATATATATATATATATATATATATATATATATTCAAGAAAGAGAGGCATGGGGAGAGAGATTCAGTCGGAGGGCTCAATTGGGAATTAATTTTGCCCCCCATTTTGAGTAATGTGTAATTCATGAAAGCAAAGAATGTTTGAGTTACTAGATATTTTTATTGGCATGTTATTGTTAGACAATAATCCCATTAATTATATTAAAGCCCAGTACTAGGTAATTTGGTCTCGTCATTTTAAAGCATAAGTTCTATGCTAATAGTTTTTTCTCACGCACTACTCGCTTATGGATCTCTCTTTCGGCTTCATGTTTTCCAGTCAACTTTGCTCTACGGCGTTATCACGTTGGTTTCAATGGTTAAGTTCATGGTAGCTTTTTGAATGAGCTATGAATCACTCAAAACGGACACACGCAAAAACACACACCCATACATACACTGTACTATATATATATAAGATATTTCAGTGGATATACTGTACTCGTACGATCACGAAAGTTAAGCAGCATCGGACTTTGTCAATACCCAGATGAGTGATCGCTTTAATATTTTCAGGTGCTATAAGCTCAGATGTGCGGAAGGTTTAATAAATAAAGGCTTGGAATTCGAAATCGTAGAGACTTTCAAATCCTGTCGTGTTCAGTATACTCATTTACGCACTAATAACCTCGGGAAAGTTAAGAATCTATGCACTCTTCCTCCAGCTATAGGTTAAATAGCAGTAAATCATTATTATCTCCAAAACGTTCTTACAATTTAAATATAATTTATGGCTTTTTATATCACGTAAAAAGTAGCTAAGCGTTAAAAACATTTCAATCAATCCAGTCACATTTTATCTTCAAAAGTTTAAATAACTCGTTGGTGTCTATATTTTTAATTCGTGTCTTAGTGGTTATGTTGCTTTGCTTGGAGATAAATGGTTAAAATAGAAAAGAAAAGTGTGAGTCGCATGTGTACAAGATCTCTATGCAGCGTCTTTTACTAGTCACACTTCACCCTATGTTTATAGACACGTGCCTTTAAAAGCTACGCTTAATAAATACCTATGACAATGCAAAAGGTCATGCTGGGGAAGTTGATTAATATGTTCTTTCATCAATTCGCTCCATACAAGAAATAATGCCACACAAACACACTGGTATGCTAGGCGTGAAAGGGAAAGAGAAAACTTCAGAAAGAACCGAAAAAAAATGATAAAATTCTATTTCTGTTCAAATCACCGGGAAGGAATGTGAACAGGACGATAGGCTAAACTATCTACTCTCAGTGAAGGAAAAACAAATAGTAAATAAAACTTCAAAGTGTAGATGGAGACGTTAAAAATATAGAGTTGAAGTCGACTTTAGAATGAACTGAAAACTCCGCCCTAAAATTGAAACCAGGGATACGTTTCTACTCCTGTTCAAAGAAAAGGAAGTTATTGAACTCAATGGTACGCGTACCTATCTACTCCTATTGAATAGAATATGAATATGAATAATAGGAATAAAGTAACTGAAATTAAGATAAAATAATTATATTTAAAAATACCAATAAAAAAGTAAATTCAGATAAAATTATTATTATATAAATAACATTTAAAATCTAAATCAGAAAGTAATATTAATAAAACGTTATTATATATATATATATATATATATATATAGAGAGAGAGAGAGAGAGAGATCTGTAAATGTTGTCTATATCTCTGCGCTATTATGATTACCTACATTATGTTATTCGGACTGTTATCCTCATTGCCATATGCATAACATTTCCCGTGCCATGCCTCTTCCGAATGTCTCAGCTATTTCCCTTTAAATCGACTCTACATATTTTTGCTCACCACTGCTGCAGTCTGGCAGTGAACTCACAACTTAGAGAGTTGAGTTAAAGGGAAATAACTGACACATCTGGAAGAAGCATGGCAAGTGGAACTAGAACAGTCTACCCCTATGGATGAAATAAAGGGTTCGTTTCGAAATTCCGATCTTGTGAAGATGGCTGGAGCGTAACTAATATATATATATATAGCATAATGAGAAACCACGTATACTTTCTTAATATGTATATATAGAAAAATTTTCAAATTAAAAAATAATAATGTTTTATTTTATGAAAGTATTTATTTATTTATATATATATTTGATATTTCAAATTGTCCTCAATTTTTCATCAGAAATAACTGTTTGTTACAAATAAATTAAAATTACTGTTTGTTAGCATGTAGCGTCCTTCGCGAGACGCGGACGTCACGTGATATGGAGCGTCACTGTTCTGATATTCCTAACTTAAATCTAACTGTCATAAATATTTTAAATGTTGTTTAAATTTTTTTTTATTATATCTAAAAAAATTGCTTAACTATTGAAATATTTATAAAGATTTAAAACACCTAAGTCCCTATTCAACCCTAGTTTATGTGTATTTAATTTTAAAATCCAATATTTTTCTTTTTTTCTGCGTGTGAATGTGGAACTAAAATCGGAATCTATCAATAAACATTTGCAGTTTTCTAATGTGTGTCCTGATTGATTGTAGTGTTTAGCTATGGGGGAATAAGGGTTGTTTTGACGTATTATTCCCCCATAGCTAAACACTAGGACTTGCTAACAAACAGTAATTTTAATTTATTTGTAACAAACAGTTATTTCTGATAAAAAAATAAATAAATACTTTCATAAAATAAAAACATTATTATTTTTTAATTTGAAACTTTTTTATATATATATATATATATATATATATATATATATATATATATATAAGATACTTCAGTGGATATACGTGTTTGAGTAGATTTATTCTTTTATGAACGGTGTGGATTATATCTCCTGGTCTGTTCATTCGAAAAACGTGTCCACCAGCAGGATTCGAAACTTCATCCTCCTTCGTTTAGCAAACTAACACCTGATGTACTTCAAATATCTCGGCCACTGAAACATTTAATTCCCGATATTGTCATTTTATGAAAGGAGCATCTAGGTCTGATCTTCTAGAAAGAACAAACCGGATGTGCTAACTCTACTTTCTTATCCGAAAACTAAATCAAAATAATTTCCTAAAAATAATGGTTTTTATTTGTAATCCCACATTATATCTCATTACTTATAACGTTATATTTTAATGGCTACAGGTCTTTGGGTCGTGACTTTAAAAAATGACAGTTTGAATTACATCTACAAGCTTGTGCATTCTAGAGGCCTAATAAAGACTCAGACCTCACAGAAAGTGTGGTGCATGGGTGATCATTGTTGGAATTTAATGATGTATATTCCTTATTTATATTGGATAGACAATATCGAAAAAAGATCTGAACAGATGGATAGACAAGAAGAGTTGCTTAAAAGTCCAAAGCCTGACTCAGTTCTCACAATATGACTAAATGTAAAAACATCCTATTTTGGAAGGGGTAGGATTTCTTGTATGTGTTTAAAATTTCTAGGCCCGTTTAAGAAGCAAGTTGTTTTTCATTTGTTTAATTTTGGGGCAATCCGTTTGTTGTGCATATTTTAAACACGACCTCACTGATATATATATATATATATATATATATATATATATATATATATATATATATATATATATATATATATTTATGTGTGGGGGGTGTATTTCTGGCGAAATAAAGAAAAATGGAAGAAACAGAAAAGAAAAAGAAAGAAAAAGAAAGAAAAAAAGAGAAATAGAAATGATGTAATTCCTAAGGAATCAGTGATTTCTATATCTGACCTTATTTTCTTCTATTCGAAGTGATATTTTGAAGAGACTCAGGCTTCAGTATATGCTCATTTTTGACGGTGTAAATGATGTGAACTGGCTGCCACATTCCATATGTTTTTTCGACACGGTTCGAAATTATGAACACCACTGTAGGTAATTCATGCTAGGAAGGAATACTGAGATACAAACCCTTCCGGAGAAGGCGTATACTTTAATATGTCTTCCGAATGCACGGGTCGGTAACTGTTTAAAAAATCGGTGTCTACATATACCCCAAAATTAACGTTAGGGCTACTAGTCGCTTTCTCTCTCTCTCTCTCTACCCATATGGATTACATAGTTTTTTATAAACTATATATATATATAAATGAAATAGTTCTTAGTTGTACCATATCTATCTATCTATCTATCTATCGATCTATCTATCTTCTTATACAGATGTAGTATTGGATAGCGGATTGGAATTCCAGCCGAATCATTTGCATTCACTTACGTGCTAATACTCTTGGAAAAGGTAACCTCTTCTTCTCCCCCAGCTATGGGTAAATAGCAGGACAGACTGGGTTCTATAGTCTTGAATGGCAACTGGTCTACCGCAGAAAGAAATGGCAATCTGTGGGTAAAAAAAAATCTGCCTTGTCAGTCATATATCGAAAGATACATGAACGCCTAAGCATTTTATCACGCGTGGCACATAACTGACTGATATATATATATATATATATATATATATATATATACATGTGTGTGCGCTTGTATGTGTGTAAATAATATATATATATATATATATATATAGAGAGAGAGAGAGAGAGAGAAAGAGAGAGAGAGATAGAGAGAGATAGAAGAAATATAATCTTAAGGTGTTCTATATTTATGGGATAAAGTGCCCAATATCAGAGATAGAGCGTGTAAATATAAATTGAAATTGAAGTCAACACTTAGAGGCGACAGGCTGTTGCATGCTAGACGCAATCGTCAGGTTATGACCACGGGTACAGACCATTGCGTCTAGGATGAAACAGCCTGTCACCTCTAAGTGTTGAGTTCAATGTTTATATATATATATATATATATATATATATATATATATATATATATATATATATATATATATATACGTGTGTGTGTATATCTATCTGCCTGAATCTTTTGTCGCATTCCCTATCTATATATCTGAATATGCTCTATCCCACTCTGCTAAATATGAATTTATGTAACGGGCATGGGTGGGATTTTCTTAATTCCTGTGATCTATCTATCTATCTATCTATCTATCTATCTATCTGTCTGTTGTGTAAGATCCACCTAATTTACATAGTGGAGTACCGACCGATATAAATATGGGTTGGTACCGGAAGACGTTGAGAGAAGTAAGAAGAGATCCAATCGAGAGACTCTGCCCGACTGCGATTAAGTCAACCCATTCTACAGGAACAGTCTTCCCAAGAATATACCAAACTAACTGTAAATATTGTGTAATTTTTTTTCTTGTTTCAATACATTTTGTTTACGTACATTTTGTGTTGTATTATTATTATTCCATGCTTATCCAAGCTTCAACACTCTATCTATCTATCATAGATAGATAGATAGATAGATAGATAGATAGATAGATAGATAGATAGATAGATAGATCACAAGAATTAAGAAAATCCCACCCATGCCCGTTTAAGATTCTTTGCAGCAAATGATTGATTACCTTGTAGACAATAATCTGTATAATCGAGGATTAGAAAATAAGAACGATAATCGGCAAATCAATGGCAACAGTAAAGTTTTCAGGAGAACATTCTGGGAACGATTTTGGAAAGAAGATTTTCGAAAGCACGTTTCTATGAAGGAGATTAAAAAACGAAAGAATGTGAATGAAAGAAATATCTGAAATGATTAAATAATTATAAGCTTAGAGAGAATTAAAAAAAAACGAGGAAAGATGATGAAATGTTTGGGAAAGAAATCGACATCAAAATTGTTTAAGCAAAAAATAGAAAATTTTTGGGCGACATCAAAGAATTGAAGTCGATCATCCGAATTGGAAAAAAAATGTATAGCGGTTAAAAGGAAGACAGAAAAGCATCTCTTTCTTATTAAACATATAGAAAAAGCGAAATTATTGAGACAGTAAGTAAATGAGAAGGAAAAGAGAACAGGGTAGAAATGAAAGGGAAAATATCTGATTAGACGAATACTGTACATGCATTGGCGAATAGGAAACTAATAAAAACCGGGCAGGATAATGAGAGAGAAATGCAAGGAAGAAACAGAAAAGAAGAAATATAATGAAGGAAAAAGTATGCATAAACGTAAAGAAGGAATTCGAAAAAGAAAAGGAGGAAGCAAAACAAAAGAAAGGAATCAAAGATATTGATAAAAGAAAATCAGAAAGCAACTTTAACTGAAAAAGAAAACTGAAAAGTAAGAGAAAAGAAAGAAGAAAACAAAGGAGAAGTAAATAAAGAAGGAAATAAACAAACAAATATATAAAAAAGAAAGAAGAAACGAAAGAAAAGAAAAAGAAAGAAAAAAGAAAGAAAAATAAATAAAGGTGGAAATAAATAAAGAAGTATGTAACGAAAGAAAAAAAGAAAAAGAAAAAAAGAAAAAGAAAGAAAAAAAGAAAGAAAAAAGAAAGAATACAAGAAACTTACAAATAAATAAAAAGGAAATAAACAAATATATAATGAAAAAAGAAAAAAAGAAGAAACGAAAGAAATAAAAAGAAAGAAGAAAAGAAGGAAGAAATAAATAAAGAAGGAAATTAATAAACAAATACAGAAAGAAAGAAAGAAAGAATGATGGAAAGACAGAAAGAAAGACAAAAACGAAAGAATGGAAAAGAAAAAAGTAAAGAAATGAGAAATAATTTTTTTAAAAAATGCGCAAACAACAATAGTGAAAGAAGGAACATTTATATTTTACAGTTGTGTTCCCCGTGTACAATGTTCTATGGTCACACAAGGTAGCAGGTTATAGAATAAGAGTTACAGGTTATACGAATATGTGTGGAAGGCAACGGTTAACCATAGACTTTAATAGGTTAACATTTTAGTGATCGGGAAGAGCAGCCTCTTCGGAATCGATTCCACAGGGCAGCGGAGAAGACATAAGGAAATAGAACCAAAGAAATGAAGGAAAGCTATCGATAATAGAAAAAAAAAGTAACTATTAGAAAGAAAGAAAGAAAGAAAAAATTAAATAATAGAAACCATAAAAAACTAGATCTAAAGAAAGGTTGAAGGCAACAGAAATAATAGAAAAGAACGAATAAGTAGCTAAAGGAAGGAAGGGAGGATAGGAAGGAAGGCAGGAAGGAAGGAAGGAAGGAAGGGAGGGAGGGAGGAAGGAAGGAAGGAAGGAAGGAATGAAGGAAGGAAGGAAATGAAGGAAGGAAGGGGGAAGGAATGAATGAATGAAGGAAGGAAGGAAGGAAATGAAGGAAGGAAGGAATGAAGGAAATGAAGGAAGGAAGGAAGGAAGGAAGGAAGGAGGGTAGGAAGGAAGGAAGGAAGGAAGGAATGGAGGGAGGAGGGAGGAAGGAATGAATGAATGAATGAATGAAGGAAGGAAGGAAGGGGAGGGAGGGAGGAAGGAAGGAAGGAAGGATAGAAGGAAGGGAGGGAGGAAGGAGGGAAGGAAGGAAGGAAGGAAGGGAGGAAGGGAGGAGGGGAGGGAGGAAGGAAGGAAGGAAGGAAGGAAGGAAGGAGGAGGACGAAGGAAGGAATGAATGAATGAAAGAAGGAAGGAAATGAAGGAAGGAAGGAAGGAAGGAAAGAAGGAAGGAAGGAATGAAGGAAGGAATGAAGGAAGGAAGGACTGAAGGAAGGAAGGAATGAATGAATGAATGAAGGAAGGAAGGAAGGAAGGGAGGGAGGAAGGAAGTAAGGAGGTAATATATTAAGAAAACAGAAATAAAGTAAGCATATATTAGTTTGGAGAAAAAAGAAAAACACGTAAGTAAAAGAAATGACGAAAAATATTTCCAAAGAATCGAAATATCTTAAGTGGGGGTAATATACTGTCTCACTGGGGATTTTTTAATTTGTTGTTTTTATTCCCCTCCCTTCACAGACAAAGAATTGTACATATGGGGACAATTTAGTTTTTTCATAGAGACAATGAGGTATTATGGTGGATGTAGTAAGAAAGGTTAGTAAGAGTGTGGTGTTTTGGTGTTAGCAATATTGTTTGTATGTTTGGGTCATTATTGTGGCTAGCTAAGTTTAAGTTAAGTTTCCCCACCCACTTCTTTTAGGCCTTGTGCCACATTTTAACAGGAATAAATATCGTAATATACTGTTTAAGTAGGTCAGGACTAGCAGTGGTTTACCTACTTCACCCCGCTGGCGAGTATTGTATTTTGTTGATGTTATAATGATTATCATTTCATTTCCAACCTCAGGTTTAATCATTCCTCATACAGTAACATTTTCCAGGTTACAACAGAAAGAGTTAATGAAAATGAATGCGAAATGATGTAAAGACAAGAATGAATAAAATACAGTGTAAACAAAGGCTGTGAAACGAAAGAAAGTATAAATAGTGAATGAACAAAAGCTGAGTCCATCTTACGCATCTACAAATCTACCATTCATCCATGCATTGAATACTGTTGTCATATATGGTCTGGTACCACTGAACTTGAAAAAATAAAAAGAAGCATCTGCGATATAGTCGGTCCTGACTTGGCATCTCGACTCCAGTCATTTTCTCACAGACATCATGTGAATTCCCTCTGTTTTTTCTACAAATAACTACTTTGACGAGCTATTTTCCCTGGTTCTTCGACTACATGCAATTATGCATGCTACTTGGTTGGAATATAGGTCCCACCATTTTACTGTTGAAACAGTTAAATGTAACCGCCACTTCTACACCAAGAGCTTTTTTTCTTACTCTTCCCAACAGTGGAACTCCCTTCCTCTTACTTGCTTCCCAGATAACTACAATCTTCAACAATTTAAATTTAACATGAATCGGCATATACTTATGCCTTGATCCCCGTTATCCTTTTATTCTTTTTTGCAACCCTCCTTACCCAATCTTTTCTCTCACTTTTACTCTCTATAACCCCTTAAGTACTAGTGACAGTCCTGCCTTTCTTGTGGTGAATTGCTTCAAAAAAATGTTTCTCGCGCCAACCAAGAAAGAAATTATCATGATTTCCCTAGAAGAAATTATGATGTTTCGTCAGTTTGGCTGATTGCATTGGAAATTTTCAGCAGCTTACGTAGGCATCTAGAAAGTAAGAAGACAGTAGCCTTGATAGGAGGGTAGTACATATAATAGGCTAATGGGCGACCTAGGATAACGAGAAAAATTAATAAACAAAAAGGAATTGGGAATTAGCTAGAAAGGAAAAAATACAATGGCGGTTTAAAAGAATAGAAAAAGAAGAAAGAAAGAAGTCTAAAAAAAAAAAGATAAAAAAGAAACAGAAATGAAAAGATAGAAAAAAATCGGTAACAAGGAGTGATATGACGTAAAAGAGGATGATCTAAAAATGTTTAAATGGAGAATGATTTTCTATAAAATACATCATGAAATAAAAAATAATAGTAAACAAATAGAAAAAAAAAATATATATATATATATCAGAACTATGAAATAAGGAATAAAAGAGAAAATAGTTATTTAACAAAACAAAAAAAAAAAAGAAAAAACTCAAAAACGTTCAATACTGGGTTGTGAACCATAAGCAAAACGTCTTGCAAAATGCCCGGGACATCATTATAATAATAATAATAATAATAATAATAATAATAATTTTTATTATTTTTATTTAATTTTCCATTACTTTATAAGTGTCTTCCCCCTTTTCTCATTTTTTTCTTCGAACCTGACTTCAGCAATTTTCGACATTAGCAGCGGTGAGTGGTTCATAAATTGTCAGAAGTTCGCCGATCAAAACCCAGACATGGGGTCGATTAAGAAGAATGGACGACACAGATACAGGCACATATATACACTTAACTACATCAAAATAATCGCATACGTGAGACTCTGCTTGGGAGTGCAGTGCTGTGTTGGTTTCCACTTCTAAACTATGAGAGACGTGTTCGTAATTTAGGTGAAGAGATGATGAAAGAAGATAAAGAAAAAATAAAAGAAAAAAAAGAGCTGGATATGATTAAAAGAATGTTCTTCTCCTTCTGCGTGTTGATAGACTGACCTTTGGGGCATAGTGGCATTGCCCCATCATATTAGTTATTAGTTTAATTTTATTTTTTGTTTATTAAATGAAATCGGCTAGACTATACAACCTAATAGATATTATAATAAAAAAAATAATTATAAAATTTCAGCGTTCTCTGTCTTTCATTCGCATGTGTATTTACATCAACCTAGACATCTCTTAATCCGATGGTGACCTAAATGGTGAAACTGTTACAATTGTTTTTGTTCTTTCTAAGTTTATCATTAATCATTTTAATATTATTCTGTTATCTAAAAATGTATATAACTTTTTCTCCCTTATTTTGCAATGTTAATAGTCCTAATCTGGCATCTGGTCTTCAATCACATTCCCACCGCCGTAACATAGCTTCCCTGTGTCTTTTTCTATAAATACTTCCCTGATGATTATTCTGATGAACTTTACTCTATGGTACGTCGAATTTATCGATTTATGCGTATTACTAGATTGGCAGCAAGGTCCCATCATTTTATATTTGAAATGGCTTGCTGTAATCATAGGTTTTATGCCAAGAGTTACTTCCCTCTCATTTCTCGCTTGTGGAACTCTCTTCCGGCTTCTTAGTTTCTAATCAACTTTGATTTTCAAAAAATTTAAATACAATGTCAATCTTTATCTTCTTAATTCCTGTTCTTTTATAATCCAATCACCTTAAGAATGATTTTCTCGCATTCTTCTTTAATGCTCAGTAACCACTTACATCTTAGTGGCTTTGTTGCCTTGGCCGGGGGTGAAATGACCAAAAAAAAAAAAAAAAGAACCTTATTGTGAAAGATACTTCTTCTGACACTAGTGACTGTCAGCATAAAATGGTAATGAACTTTACAAAATAAAACTATTCGCATTAACTGAAGATTTCCAAAGGCAAGAACAAAGTTAGGTATCTACAAAATGATAATAACACTCTCAAGATTTTAACGTTTCATTCTACGAAAAGGTAAATTTTGGGAAAGGTCGATAAGATTTTGGTGGACTTGGGAGATCTGATTATCTTCTGTTTCCTTAATTGCTATTCTTTTATTGACTTCTCACCTTAATATATTTTTTTCTTTTTGTCATGTTGCGTCGTAGGGGCTTTATTGTCTTGCTTGGCGTGAAATGATTAACATATATATATATATATATATATATATATATATACAGTGTAACCCGGATATAAGAGACCCGGATATAAGAGAAACCAGGATATAAGAGAGATTATCTCTGGTCCCAAAAGTGTTCCATTTTACCTAAACAAATGGAACAAACACGGATATAGAGAAACCCGGATATAAGAGACTTCTTCCGGTCCCGATAACTCTCTTATATCCGGGTTACACTGTGTATATACATATATATATATATATATATATATATATATATATATAAATATATATATATAAATATATATATATATATATATATATATATATATATATATATATATATATATATATATATATAAAAGGTTAATGGTCAGAGTTGAATCAGACTAGGAAACAGTAGTATTAAACGGTGCTTAATACAAGTGTGGAAATATAAAATAAATGTAAAAATAACACGTAGATCTTTTAAATTTAATGGTCAGTTTAATCCGTTGCTTTGGTCTCAAATTTACGATATCCCAGGTGATTTTTATGAAATGACCTCTTAACGCATTATTTTTTTAAAATAACGTTGGGTGTAATGGAAAGGGAAGAAGAAGAAGAAGAAGAAGGAGGAGGAGGAGGAGAAGAAGAAGAAGAAGAAGGTGGTTAGTTGAAATGTACATTAGACTTTTCATACTTTTTATTTTTTTTCATCTACTCACACTGTGTTTTAATTGGAGCTGATGTTTATATATATATATTATATATATATATATATATATATATATATATATATATAGTGATACTTGCTTGCAAAAACCTTGGGTATTTCGGCTTGTAGTAGAACAAACCAGTACCCGAGTAAAAATGTCGAATAAAAAAGAAAGAACTAAGAACATGAAATTAAGGCGAAAACAATCGTCCAGTGTTCAAGCTCAGAGTCCAAAGAAGAAAAAAAAACCTCCCAAACGAGTAAAAAGCAACTAAGTAAAGTGTCCAATACACAAAGTAGAGCAAACCTAATGAGTCAGGCAAACTTACCTAGGTTTCACCTAAATGGATCAAGTATAAAAAATTGGCCTGATGATCAGTTTAGGTGAAACTAAGGTAGGCCTACCTTGGTTTCACCTAAACTGATCATCAGGCCAGTTTACTCTGACGATAAAATCAGCTCCATTTAAAACACTGTGTGAGTCGTAAAATCAAAGCAGGAAAGGAATAGACAATATTTCTTAAAAGAAGCCGAATAGTCATCCAACAATGCTTCCAAAGTATAGGAAAAAACGTTGAGCAGTCATAGTGCTAAGAGGTGGAATAAAATTAATATATTTACTGTTACTTGCTATACATTCACATTTGTATCATGTATACCTCAAATGTTTTAATAGGAATTCTATTTGTTTTCGTCATTACCCTTTTGGCAGATAGGTCTCATCATTTTGCAGTTGAAATTTCTAGATGGAACCATATCCCTGTTCTGCCAACCATGTGCAAACATCCCTTAGGTAGGTTATTCCCTGTTTCCCTTCGTCCATCTTGTCTTAAACATGTTCTCTGAGTGTTAAATTCCCCAAGCCTTCTTTCCTTAAAATGGACACTAGAAATGTCAACTTCCTCCTTGCTCACATAATCGGTCTATGGTATTCTCAGCCTCTAATTACAGTATTTGTAACTCGACTGTATACTTCAGCTTTCCCTCAAGCTTGTTTTCCTGGAAGATCGTTTTGCAAATTTCATCCCACAACAGTACTGGCTACTCGATCAGTTAATGCCGAATGTTTCCTTGTAAGGAGACGACTAATATTACAATTACCACCCTTTCTTCATCGAATCACTCATGCGTTGCTTAACTTGATATTACGGGGTTTACTGTTTGCGGAAGAAAGTTGTGTCCTACTTTTGAAAATCATCGATGTGTTCTCTTGATGGCTCAGTGATTTTAATTGACTATGAATATGAAGATTAAGTAAGCGAATTTATATCACTTACGTTATGCTGTGTGGATAGTTGTGCGTGTCTGCGCTTGCGAGACCGTATTTATGGATGTTGTAGTGCAGGCACTTCTTTCTTGAACCATTGTTTTATACATTAAGACTGGATGGTAACCTGTCTGAGACTGTTAAGTTGGAATGTGCTTCGTTGTGTAAATGAGGTTACGTCTGTCAGATCTTTTCCGTCAGCGTGTGAAATCTTTAGTTACTCTAGTTTCAGGAGAAAGAAAATTCAGCAAAGTAAACACGCGCACACACACATATATATGTGAAAAGTGTATATAAATATAAATAAATATATATATGTATAATTATTTATATATTATATGCGCGGTACTTATTAGAAAGCGCTCAATATCAGAGATAGAGCTAACATATTTGGTTGGATAGATGTGAGTTTGTGACCCTGGGTTTCACGCTTTAGCGATCGTCAGACAAACTGATTAATTTTTTTAAAAAATTTGGGTTTATGTAGATTGCGTGTATTGGTGTTATTGTGGAAGTGGTGGGGGAAATTTCGTCGCTTATGTCATCGTACTAACGCAAACATCGATGTATGCAGACACATATACATACTTGGTCGTCCGTCGGGACTCATACATATATAAACATATGTGGGCAGTTTTGGATATGACATATGCATGTATACGGGTGGTGTTGTGTCTATACATACGCATTTGTATGTTGAAATTTAAAAATTGGAAGTGTGGCGGAAATGTCTCGTGAATGTCTCGTGAATGTATACATGTCATATTATGTATTTTCCCGCTGAATATTTCCTGGCATGTATGTATATACGTGTGGTGGGGTTTGTGTAAAATTATGATAGGTAAAAATTATTATTATTTATATTTATTTTTAAATTTTTGAAAAAATGGGGTTTATTTGTTATATTTAAAGCTGGTTATTTGTTTGTTTTTTGGTGACTGTGTATATGTAACAGGTAGAAATTTGTAATCCTTATTGGTTAATTTATATGGTGATGTTTAATATTTAATATGCTGGGTGAGAGGATAGTTTAATTTAATAACGGTTCTATATGATATGATGTGATATTAATGTTGCAAGGGATTGGAGACAGTGATAATATAATTAGCTAATAGTTATTGTAAATTGGTAAAAATTGTAAATTGGTAGAAATGCTTAGTAACGGTGGTGGGAGAATGATAAAACCATGAATGTAGTTATAGTGGTGGTAGCTTGAACTAAAAGTAGAATCGGCATTATTAATAGATTTTTTTTTTTTAGAAATGTGGTTTTAAAGTTTAATCACATCTGTACATATTGGTCATGCTGGATGATGCGGTTTCTTTCAGAAAATTTTCTGCTCGTCATAGTTGCAGTATAAAACACAGGTGGGCTCTGTGGGTGTTGAAGTCACACAAAAATGTTTGAGCGGGAATCTGCAACAGGGATTTTGCAGGCAAGTATACTCGGACGCAAGAAACCATTACTAGGACAAAAAAAATTAATTGTTGACTGTTTTAACAAATATTCCAATATTCTACTGCCTCTTTGGTGACATGTCTGTAGAGATGTATTATTCAAAATGGCCGGAAATGAAAGAAACGGCTTTCTGGTGCATGTAAAAGCATATTACTGAAGAGGACACAGGAGAAGGAAAATTGAAAAGTTGTTTTTTTACTATTTCTTCTGCATAACCCCCACAGAGCACCTTTTCTGTCTGCCACCACCATAGCAGATGTTAGACTTCAGGTGAGCAACACACTATACCTTCTTGGCCTCAAGCTATCTACTGATATGAAGTGAAGCGGCGATATAGAATCAATAGAATCCTCTACTGCAAGAAAGTTTGGGTCACTGTGTCTTATCAGAATCCATCTTGCATATATAAAATCTCCGATTCGTCCAGCATGCACACTTGAGAAAACTGTTTGCGTTTAAAGTACATTTACTCCAGTTTTCATGAAAGGCATATCTGCTCATCTTTTGAAATCAATATATATATATATATATATATATATATATATATAAGTATATGATTGGTGTATATGAAATGAATTCCAATAACCAACAAATGCTATTCTAAAAAAGAGTGCTCAATACAAAGTAGAGCAGATATAATTATTTATTTAAAAAAATTTATAACATAAATATGTTATAAAATCACTACAAAAAATAGCCATTTGTTGTCTTATCAAGTGACATTCAGCATCATCACTTGATAAGACACTGAGGGTGTTGAAACAAAATGGCTATTTTGTAGTGATTTTATAACATATTTATGTTATCATTTTTTTTTAAATATATATATATATATATATATATTTCTAAGATGAGATATTTTACTTTTTTTACAATATATATATATTGTTAGGCCTGTAGTCTTCATCTTTTTTGCAATATTCACGAAAGAGGTATGGCACGTAAACTAGAACAGTCTACTCCGGTGGACGAAATAAAGTGTTCGTTTCGAAATTTCAATCATCCGAAGAAGGACGAGGCATACAAATGTCGAAACCTCGTGAATATATTACCAAAGATAAGTACACCAGTGCGAACAATGTAAATATCACACACACACACACACACACACACACACACACACACACACACACACACACACACAGAGTCTACTTAGCTATTAATTTAAATGTCATTGTACAGCGGAGTCTGCAGGATGGACTAGTATTAGATTGGAAACAAGATTGGGCCAACATGTTCCAAAATATATCAAGTAATCATACTCATGCGTCTCAGTCGGTACACGATTCAGCAATCGGACAACTATTGGACTTTGAGATGAGCTCGTCGTGTTTCACGGCGGACTCATTCTCCAGTTAGCATATAGGCAGGTCCAAACACCATTTGTTATGCTCCGGAGGCCATTTGCTTTAAATTGCATCAACCATCTCTTTGCAGACAAAAGGATATTTTTGCGGACACTAAACATATTCGGAGGCTAGTGAGCGTTTCTTGTTCTATGCTCTGGTTGTTTCATTTACTTATTTTCTTAAGTTCACGTATATATTTTAATCGTAATTATTTTTAGACGTGTTCCAGCCGTCCCTCCAAGAATTTTCCCACATATTTGCAGTAAAATTACTTCTAATTAAGTGCGGATATCGTTTTAGCTTTCCAGTGAAGAAAATGTTTTTTATTGTCAGTTGAAATGTTGTAAAGTAATTAGCCGAAATTGTGTTTTATGCATCCTGTAGTTGAAATAAATAAGCATTGTTTTCAAGAAAAGAAGCTAGAAATCGATGAACGGTCAGTATAGCCTTTGCATTCTTGATAGTTTAAAATGTATAATGAATACTGTGTCACCTTATGATTTTTATTAATATAATCACGTGCCAAGACAACTTCACAATTTAAAAGCATTTTAACATATGACCGCCTAGATTAAGAAACATTATTGATAAAGGGTTGGCTTCTTTTAATATAAGAACATCCCAGAGTGGTAATTTCGTTTTTTTTTTGACAAGTCGAGTGGCAGGTAATTGTTGGATTTTCGACAAATATCTTTTGAGAATGAGTTAGGAATTTTTATATGATTACATACGTCTCTTCGCTCAGAGATGTAACGTGTTATTTGTCTCGATAATACATATTTTAGTTGGTTTATAAGTTTCCATCTCATATCAAACAACTTAATTGCCAGCAAGAAAAACTACATGCCTTGTGATTTATACTGAAATTTTGCAGATTGGACAACAGTTAACATTTATATTAGAGAACGCATGATTTGGCGTGATCAAAAAAAAATGCACTCGGTCACAAGGTTTTTTTGCTAGCTCAAACATCGAAGGCTTCAGAAGAGTTCCGTCTACGAAAATTCACTCACAGAACTTGTACCAATCTATATTATGGTTTTCATTTGTGCGTCATATTAGAATAGTCTCTTTAAGTCAATATTAGGCTGAAATCAGCATCTTGAGAAATACTCCATTGTGATAATTGAACTAACGTCACATTTTCAGAACGCTAAGTTTCTAATCAATTAGTCTTCTGTTGACAAATGTGTAATATGTATTATTGCATAGTGATATTAATATTTTTCTTGAGCTAATCGTCCACCAGAGCATATTTACTCTTGTCTCAATCTTGCAGTGTAACCCCCGTGGACAGTTTGCATTAAAAAATTCTAAAATATTTATATTTATATGTAGATGTACATGCTCCATTCGAATCTGGTTTGATAAATTTGATAAAATCTTCTGTTTTGAAATTATCGATAGTGAAAGCACGGATTCATTCGCGTCGCGGCAGCCATTCTTGGCGTTGTTTGCATACATTCGCTGCAGAATAGTTATCACTGTGGGTATCATTGTGCAAAGTGAGCGTGTCTACGTAAATAGTTCTAGTTCACAGTAATTGAGACAAATTTAGACAAGAACGATCAGTTACGCGCATAGCTTTACGTAGTCTTCCACGTTTAGCTTCCCGCGGCGAATGTATGTAAACAACGACAGTAATGGCTGCCGCCAAAGACGCAAATGAATCCGTACTTTCACTGTAGATAACTAGAGGACGATGGATTTTATCAAATTTATGAAGCCAGATTCGAATGGAGCCTGTACATTTACACATAAATGTATGTATTCTGGAAATTTTTAATGAGCACTGAGGTGTTACACTGTAAATTAACCATAATCATTTCATCCCATGCAAGTCGACAATGTCACTGGGACGCCAAATGTTACTAAAAGTGAAAGCGAATGAAAATACTTTAGTGAGGAGAAAGGACAAAAATAAACAGGTATTAGGAAGACAGTAGATGGCGATTGATGCTTTGTTTAAATGTTTGAAGATCATAGGTAATAGAGAAGACAGAAACCTGAAGAGATTTACAGAGAAGGGAAATGAACCTATTGAAATCATTCTTATTATAAAACCCAAGTTGCGTATGTGTACGTTTATATATTGGATCGGCTTTCCTACATTTTTCAACCGATTTCAACAAAACTTCAGAGGACTATGTAAAATTACCTTGCGGTGGTTCTGACAGCGTCAAAAATTGGAAAAATACAAGTGTTTTTGCAGGAAATCAATTTGAAAACATGATTAAGAGGCATCGTGAGAATGAAAGGGGGACAACTTATATCAAGTTATACTTATTATAAAACCAAGGTTGGTTGTTTGTGCGTGTGTGTGTGTGTGTGTGTGTTCGTTTATATATGGGATCGGATTTCCTACATTTTTCAGCCGATTTCAACAAAATTTCACCTTTTTTTGGCAGGTAGTGTTTCTTATTGTCTTGCACACTTTTTTCTTCATTTTTACATTCTTAATGCTTTAAAAATTCCATTTACAAGACATTTGTTTATAACAAAATTCTCTTCAATCGGTAGACTCATAACTATTGAAAACAATGTTTTTGTTTGAGTTTGGGTTTGACCAATTCGTAAAAAAAACAAAAAAATAATTAAGACATGCCTGTCCGTCAACCTTAAACAATAATCTTTGTCAATTTTATTTTTCAGTCTTTATGATGGTCGATACCTGATCTATCTCTTACTGTTACATCCCCGGGCAACGCCGGGCTCTACTGCTAATATAATGTAAAGTTAAAACGAGTCAACAAGGAGAAGTGCTTATTAGAAAAAATTACCATGAAATTATTTACTGAAACGACAGAGGGAAAATACATCAGAGCATATAGAAAGTATTCAACGTCAGGACCGATAAACTTAAGGACCGTTCTTCTTTCTAATATAATGTCTAAGATTCTGTTGAGAGAAACTGTATGGAATGACACAGTGAACAAACTTTCCTTGCAGCAGAACTATCAGCTGATTCAACAGAATCTCTCTACTTCATGTCAGTGGAAAACGTGAGAGCAAAAAAATTCAAAATTTGTCTCTCCTGGAGGCGAGCATCCGTTCTGCTGATAGAAGGCAAAATGGTTCTCTATGATTAAAAGATGGCAGTTTCCGTAACAATACCTGACTGGATGCTTTCAAATATTTTTAAAATCTTGTTACTTCAAGTTTAAATCACTAGCTGCCAATAACGAATATTTCTGTGTACATGTGTGCCATTTAATGTTTGTCTGTTTTTTTTTTTTTTTTTTTCGTGTTGCTGTTCTTGTTTATTTTGTTGTTGTCATTTGCGTGCTTAGAGAGGGCATCCTTGAAAGCCATGTTTGGAGGAATAATTTCTTTAAAAAGAAACAATTAAATTTGTGTTGGACCTGTCAAATAACAAATGAAAATTATTTCAGACAGAATAGTGAGGTCAAGGAAGAAGAAAAGAAAAAAGCGAGTAAATTGGAAAAATGAAAAAAAATGTAAAAAAAAAAAATGAAGAAAGTGACACAGGCAAGAAGAAGAAGAAGAAGAACAAGAACAAGAACAAGAACAAGAACAAGAAGAAGAACAACAACAACAACAACGACGACGACGACGACAACAACAAAAACAACAGAGATGCAAAAAATCCTCGGAATTAAAGAAAAAAATTCCAAAGAATTCAAGGAATATAAATAAAATGAAAAAGATGGAATTCTTTTGTGTGGCGATGAGGTTGGAATACGACAAAGGAAGAAAAGTTTGATTTCTTATTTTGAATGTGTTTTCTGTACGGATGAATTTAAACACTGCCTATGGTGGCTTGTGGGAAGATGAATTCTCATGCGTATGCAAGATGACAAACGTGTGAAGGCGTATGGTTTGATAACTATATACCGGCGTAAACGAATCGCTTGCAGTTCATCTGCAGAAGCACTGATATATTACTAGATTCCAAAAGAATATTAGCATCAGAATATAATTGCAGAGTATTATATTGATTCCATTTTTCATTGTTCTTCGTTGATTAAAAATAGATTTGGAGAAATATTAAATATAAACCCTATATACCATTATAACGGGTGAAGATAATTCATTGACAAAACGAAAAAAAAATCTAACATGTTACAACCTTCAAAAAACTTCGTCATCTGAGAATGAAAAAAAGATTTCAGAAGGAAACGAAAACGAAATCCTAAACACGATAAACCTCTAATCCTGTTCAAAAGACCGGGAGGAGTATGAACCGGACGATAGGCGAACATATCTACAACTAAAATAATATTCTTATTGAAAGAATTATATATTGGGGGATGAACAAAATGTGCCATGGAATGGACGTTATCTCCCACGGTAAATTGGCGTCCTGATTAATATCACATTTCGTCTTTTTTGAAAGAAATCATTTGAAGTGGCAGGAAGAGGAATTTCAAAAAAGACCGGCAACAACAGTGGACAAAGGACATGGAATGACAAGGTAAGAGAAAGAGTTAATATTGATGGAGATAAAGCGTAGAGAAGCTGAATGAATTCGGTTAAGCAGTATGCATAGGCAAGTCAGACGGCAGAAATTTGACAAGCAAATATAAGGTTTTGCATCACCAGCCTTCCTCTCGATGTAAAAAGAAGACCAATATTTTGTATATATCTACACTCCCTCCCACTACGTATATATAAATCCAACACTATTTTCACCTGATGAAGTCCATTGTAAGTGACGAAACGCGTTACAGAGAACTTTTTCATTTGTCATTCAATTAATATAAAAATGTAATGGCAATTTTGCCGATATTATTTTAACTATCTTCACTCTTCAGTAATGTCAGTTATTTTAAAAAGCCATGATTAGAATTGTAATAAAGCCAAAATATATGATGAAATTGAATATATACTTTTTTGTGCTTGAAAATTTTCAATAAAAATATTACACATTACTTATTTATTAGATTGCTTAGTTACAAAAATAATGCCGGCTTTAAGCTCTCTGCCGTGTGTGGATAGCCTAGGAGATGGTAAGGGTCTCTGACTGATGTCAAATCGGTCGAATTTCGATCTCGGCCTGAAGCAATTTGATGATTAGCCACACTGATGAGCTGTGATACAGCGAAACATTCGGTCTGTGGATGACTATGCTCTCGTTCGCGATTGTGCACTGTGCGGAAAGGTGAATTTTTAACGGCTGCTGCTGATTTAAATGCATCGCTCTTCGTTCCGTTATGGCGACCGCTATGGCGTTTATATATCAGGTATATAATGCGTTAAAAATTCCCTTTCTGTGCCAGGCGCCGATAGCGATAGTGGCAGATGCATTTCTTAAGAAACGTAATGAGGAAAAACGAGCCTGTCGAATAGAGAGAAACAGAAACAAGGGAAAACAACACATGACATACCTAGTGGGCTTAAGCAAATGTGTTATAGTGGAACGCATCTATTCTATAGCTAATAGACTCTCCCACCTATAACAAGTAGTAGTAGTAATAGTAACGAAGAATCGCTCAGTGGTTCGGTCAGTCAGTCGATGCCGAACGACCGTTAGTCGGATACTAAAGTATCAGCGACCACAACTAGATTTCTCTGCGTCATTACCTATTATATCAAGTTCCTAACGTTTTGTACGTCGAACTTATTTTGGGACCGACTTAGTACAAATACAAGCCACCACTGTGAAACCACTCCATAACAAAATGGGTGACCGAACGTGGTCTGGGGGAGGTGGCAGAGGGAAGGGACTTTCTGAGAAAGGGATAGAAAGAGGTGGAGAGCCATGATCGCCTACGTTCTGAAAGAGCACGGCATAGAAAAATATGATTTAATACTATGCAATAAGTCTCATGTCGGTTTTGTAATTGGTTGGTTGATTGTTTACCATATTAACATATAAAGTTTATTTAATGTAAATATTCTGAACACAATTATTTGGCCCCATCTAAGTATCTTTTGAACTCATTTGCAGGCCTTGAAACATGATAAAATGTACTGTCAGTAATTCTGCTATTACATGTACTGCTAGTCATTTTGTTTTAAATATATTTGTTGGTAATACGTATTTATAGTAATAAATATGTATTTTTTGTATACAAATGTACATTTATACTTTCATAGTGTTTTCTTTTTTTTTTTTTTTTTTTTTTTTTTTTTTTTGGTGGGGGCACCATTTGCATATAGCTTGGACCCGAACAAGTGTTACCACCCGGATCAGGATGACCCGGGGGAAAAACAGTAATTTATAGCTGGTACCACGCTTTTCCATACCTTCAATCCTCATGATAAAGGACCGTTCTGCCAGATGTAGTTCATCGTCATACCCAGGATTTGCTTGATTAATGCAATGGAGAACGAATCAAGATGTCTGAACACTCAGACCAAGTTCTTTTGAATCCTGCTTAGAAATGTTCAGTTTAAAAATACACAATCGGCTTATTAGAATAATATAAATCACCAAACATCCAGATTAATGATCATCATGAGTTTTATAACAATACCAAGTCGAAAATTTTGTTTTTATGACATTTTTTTTTTTATGTGTAATTTAATGGTCCTTTTATGTCTATATGTCTATGACTATCTAATTATATGTAATGTAGAATAATTAAGCGGCAATATTTTCTTGAAAAAATGGTTTTAATGAAAGAGATAGGACAAGAGATGCTGGTTAAAATTAGGTATTTCTACTTGAATAAGTTTGAAGGAATATTATGAACACGTTCTAGAAATTCCTTTCTGAGACAATTGGAAAAACACACCCACAAACGCACACACGAGAAGATATGAATAG